>JAOTQJ010132815.1:0-10114 GCA_025642045.1 Solanum sejunctum | reverse complement strand
GCTGCAATAGTGATGAGAACAGTTAGAAACACTGTAGATACAGGTCGAACAGTCGTATGCACCATCCATCAGCCTAGCATTGACATATTTGATGCTTTCGATGAGGTGAGCAACAATTAATCTGTAAGCTTAGCATAATTTGTTTTAGAGAAAAAGATCCTCATTTTACGGATGAACTGCAGCTCCTACTCCTGAAACGAGGAGGCGAAGAAATATATGTCGGCCCATTAGGACGCCATTGTTCTCACCTTATTAAGTATTTTGAGGTAAAGAAACCAGAATTCCTATTTATGTTGTCCTAGTACACAAAGTAACGATTCCTTTTCTATTTGCCTCAGGAAATCGATGGAGTTCCAAAAATCAGAGATGGTTACAATCCAGCAACATGGATGTTGGAGATAACTTCAGTAGCACAGGAAGCAGTTCTTGGAATTGACTTTACAGAGTTGTACAAAAACTCAGAATTGTATAGGTATGAATCATCAAGTTGGACGCGATTACATTTTCTCTATAAAATTACAAATATATAATCTTGAATGGAGCAAATACGCAGGAGAAACAAAGCTTTAATCCAGGAACTAAGTGTGCCAGCTCCAGGTTCAAAAGACCTGTACTTTCCAACTAAGTATTCCCAGTCCTTCTTCACCCAATGCATGGCTTGCTTATGGAAACAGCACTGGTCATACTGGCGAAATCCTCCTTATACAGCAGTCAGGCTCATGTTTACGTTCTTCGTTTCTCTTATGCTTGGAACAATATTCTGGGGTCTTGGCTCAAAAAAGTAAATAGACACATGCAGAAGTTTTTTTTAATCTTTCAAGATTTATGTGTTTTTAGTCTTTGAGTCTAATGGTTTTGATCCCAATTGCAGGGAAAGGCAACAAGATATTTTAAATGCAATAGGTTCAATGTATGCTGCCATCTTGTTTCTTGGTATCATAAATGCTACTTCAGTACAGCCAGTCGTTGCCATCGAGAGGACAGTCTTCTACAGGGAAAGAGCAGCTGGAATGTATTCAGCTCTGCCTTATGCTTTTGGACAGGTACAGATTTGTATGCCTAGAAATCATTTTAATTTGGTAACATACTTTGAAAAACTCTTTGATGTCTTATATGAATCTACCAAGAGTGGATTGTATTAGCTATGTTAATGGAGCTTATTTTGTCATGCAGGTTATGATTGAGATCCCACACCTTTTACTGCAGACCATCCTATATGGTGTCATAGTCTATGCCATGATTGGATTTGAATGGACGGTTGCCAAGTTCTTTTGGTACATATTCTTCATGTACTTCACCTTGTTATACTTCACATTATACGGGATGATGACAGTAGCTGTTACTCCTAACCACACCATTGCATCCATCGTTTCATCTGCATTTTACACAATCTGGAACCTTTTCTGTGGATTCGTCGTTCCAAAAACAGTAAGCTACCTACTTATTCTTGTTCAAATTGCATTACCTTCAACAACATAACAATTTTGTTCGATTCATGACAGAGGATGCCAGTGTGGTGGAGGTGGTACTATTACATTTGCCCCGTTGCGTGGACATTATATGGACTAATTGTCTCACAATTTGGAGACCTACAAGACAGATTGGAGACAAATGAGACAGTGGAAGAATTCTTAGAGAATTTCTACGATTACAAACACGATTTTGTGGGATATGTTGCACTGATTCTAGTTGGAATATCAGTTAGTTTTCTCTTCATTTTTGCTTACTCAATCAAAGCATTTAACTTCCAGAAAAGATAGGTTGCCTAATGTGTGTATTATAATGTTTATGACTTATTTTTGCATACAAAGTAGTAATGCTTGAGCCTTGTATCTGAGAACATCTGTTATACATATGGGGAAATATACAATAGTTGATACTGGCAGCTCATATGCATATACGTCTTAATCTTAATAAAAATAGCTCTTACTAGTCGCAGCAAACCATTAGAAAGCTTTTAATTTGGTAAACAAAGGTCATAAACATGAAGATTGAACCAATATAATTTATGAATGGTGTTTTCAATTTTCTTTTTTTGTATTTTCAGCGTACCAAATCAAAAAATAAATAAAATAAAGGAGAGAGGTCTAAGAATTAGGGAAGCCATTGACCACAAAATATAAGTTTTTAGATTTTGAATAAGAAAATGAAACTTCAGTTAGTCAATCGTCAAAAAATTGAAATAAAAATACTTTTACTTATATAGATAAGAATCCAATATGCTAGTATATATATTGATAATTCTCAAGACAATACAGATATATCAATCTTTTTTGATATATAACTAGATTGGAGCAGGTGGATTTTTTTGTGGGTCCTCGCTATCTGAATTAATTCTTTCAAAAACGTTTGTAACTAGTATTCTCCTTGGCTTCTACATTATATTAATTGTTAAATTATATTATACTAAAAGTGGAAAGCTCCATAGTTGAAAATTGAATTATGAAAATGTCCCTAATCATATTAAAAATGACTATTTTGTCCTGATCATTTAATTATTAATTAATAGTTTAACACAATTCATCTAATAAGTTACAAATTTAGAAACTGAAATGTTTGTTTTTTATGTGTAGTAATTATTGTAGCCTGTTAGTGTGTAACCTTTTAAGATTATCAGTTATTATATCAAACTTTTCGTATTATAACATTCACTTGTTTAATCTGTTGAGCTTCAATCAATTATATTATTTATTGTTTTCATATTCTTTCTACATTATAAACGTCATCACACAATATCAAATGTTTTTATTAGTTTATTCCTTCTCTTCCACTGTTAGATTGCACAAAAAGCTACTAGTATTGCCTTCTTATTTGTTGAGTCTTACGAAATATAACGTAATACTATTCCTTTTCCTTTGAAAAAGATCATATTCTACTTGCTGCTTGAATATGACTTGTATTTTATTTTAATTATGTATACAATAATTATTTCAATAATGTGTATAATAATATATTTTATTTTAACTATGTGATAAACTTTAATTTTTAGAAGACGTCATGGTATTAATTTAAAAACACTATTCTTCACAATAGTAAAGGCCAAACGTGCAACACACGTTCAGTGAACTAGTATCGAAAAAGCTTCAAGACCAATCAATGGCCTTAGTCAATGTAACATCATAGTCATCGTGTAACGCCTGATAATCCTGCATTATCACTTAGTTATATTCTTATTTTTTGATATCTTCTTTCTTTTTTTTTGAGAAGTACTAAAAATATTCTGACACGAATTATTAGTTCATTCCTAAGTTATTGATAGGCTTCAAACACCCCTCAGCTTAGCGAACTAAGCTTAAATACATCCTTGAACTTGCACGAATTATTAGTTTTGATCTTAAACTATTGATAGGCTTAAAAATACCCCTTAACTTGGCAAAGTAAGCTTAGATACGCCCCTCCCATACCACATGGAATAACAAGTGAGTACAATTTATTTAAAGCGCGTGAAAGATTAAAAAGAAAACACATCAGCCTTAATTTTTGCTTTTTTTAAAAAAAAAAATGAAAATTTCCCTTCAATTTTTAATCATCAATTACTAGAATACCTTTTTTCTTCCTATTTAACCTTTCCTCCATTAATGATGACCCCAAAGCAAGATTTTTTAAAAAATAATTTCATTCTCAATTTTAATTACTTGATTCTCATTCTTTTCCTATTTTATTTATGATTATTTTTGTTAATGTGGACTTTTGGAAATGTTAAAACTTTCATCATCGGATAACAATCTCGTAAGAAGATTTTGGGATTGTAAAAATATGACAGTAAATGAAACTCTACAAAATTTGAAATCAAAATTTAATAAGTTATAGAAACATAAAGTTGAGGGTTGTTTTTAAGCTTATCAATAGTTTAGGAACGAAACTAATAATTTGTGCCAAGTTCGAGATGTATTTAAGCTTAGTTCGCCAAGTTGAGGGGAGTATTTAAGCCTACCAATGGTTTAAGAACGAAACTAATAATTCGTGCTAAGTTCGAGGGTGTATTTAAGCTTAGTTCACCAAGTTGAGGGGTGTTTTTATGCCTATCAATAGTTTAGGGACAAAACTAATAATTCATGTCAAATTCAAGGGTGTTTTTAATACTTCTCTCTTTTTTTAATGTAAAAATTAAAAAAATGAGACGATTTTTTTATTTTACAAACGGAAAAGGGTCAAAAATACTCCTAAATATTTGAAATTGAGCAATATACCCCTCCGTTACGTTTTGGTTCAAAATACCCCTCTGTTATATTTTTGGATAAAAAATACCTCTCAATTAAATTTTGGCTCAAAAATACCTCTCTCTAATGAAAAAAAGATCAAAAATACCCCTAAACTATAAGAAATGGTGCAAAAATACTCCTCCCTTAAAATTTTACAAAAAAAAGAGTACCCCTCTCTCTAATAGAAATAACACCATGCATATTATGTGGACAAAAAGATACATAATTAATTCACGTGAAGCCTCATTTAGGGACCTAAGAGGATTTCTTCTTTAATATTAGGTCCGAGACTAGCCGTTTCATGTCAAAAGAAATTGTTATTTCACTTGCAAAAGTCTCAAAAAGTCAATCTCTGAATGATAATATTGATTCATCCTCGTTATAGTCATTGTCTCCTCCTTCAATCAATTTCTCGAGTTTAATAGGATCCAATTTTTCAACTTTTTAGAGCCTACGAATCTTGTATAGAAATAATTGTGCTCGTGTTACCAATGTAACATAATTAATATAAGTTAGCATTTTCAAGAGATAATTTAGCAGCAATTATAAATAAAAGCTTTTTTGGGAGAAAAGGGTGAAAAATACCCCTCAATTTTGTTTTACTTTATCTCCACCGTTAAATAAATTTATTTATACCCCTACCATTAACAAACTCACCAGATTTGTCCTAAATTGGACGGATTGTTCCAAATTTTATTCATATGGGAAGGGTCCAAAATACCCTTTAATTTTATTTTATTATTTGACCTAATCCTTGTCGTTAAATGAGTTTATTTTTGCCTCCACCATTACAAAACTTATCACCCATGCCCCTACTTGGACGAAAATATCTGAATTAACCCAAAAATTAAAGAATGAAGAAATTTTTGTCAAGATGATTTTCTATATCATCAAGAATAAGTATTTTTTTAATTATTTTTTATTATTAACTTGAAAAAGTAAAAAAAATCTTCAACTCTCCAATTGTTTCAATGGTTGTTGGTAGCTTCGGCAATGGCCTAGACACTATTCATCACGCTATCACCCTTCTCTTTGCTCTGGATTTGATTGAATTTTTTACGCTGCTTCAGAATGTCATTGAAGCAACATCACAACTCCGACATTTTCAATAAAATCTATTAACAAATTATGTTTGTTGTATTTTGATCCTCCAAATCCACCATGTACGCCAACGTAAGTGACCTTGTTTCTATAAATTAGAGATGAGTTTGGAGGAGATGAACTGTGGGATTAATTTGGTATGAATAAATTGAATTTAGTGGGTCAAATTCGGGTTAAAAATAAAAATCTGGTCATTTTAACTTGAATTGAATAATTTTGTTTAAGTTGGCACTTTTTATCCAATTGAAGAGTATGGGTGATAAGTTTTGTAATGGCGGAGTCAAAAATGAACTCATTTAACAACAAAGATTAGGTCAAATAATAAAATAAAATTGAGGGGTATTTTTTATCATTTTCCCATATGAATATAATTTGGGGCAATCCGTCCAATTTAGGGGCAAATCTGGTGAGTTTGTTAACGGCAGGGGTATTAATAAACTTATTTTAACGGAGGGGATAAAGTAAAATAATAAAACAAAATTGAAGGGTATTTTTGACCCTTTTTCCTTTTTTCTTTTTTAATATAGTAAGAATATGAACTATTTAATGTTGGATAAAAATTGATTTGAAGATGGGTTGAAGTTTAATTTTTAATGAAAGAAAAATATTTCAAATAATAACTTTAAAATTTTAACGGAAGAGTATTAGTCAAAAACTAATGAGGGATTTTATTTGCTCTATTTTCTAATAGTTAGTGGGTATTTTTGGCCCCTTTTTTATTTATGTTAGGATGAGGGGTATTTTTGAGTCAAGTATTAATTGGAGGGGTATTGTTAAGCAAAAAGTATAACGGAGGAGTATTTTTTATCCAAAAATATAACGATAGATATTTTTGAGTCAAAATATAGTGAAGAGATATATCTACTCTATTTCAAATAGTTCAAAAGTATTTTTGATTATTTTCTTTTTTACAAATAAAAAAAGGCAAAAAGTAACAACACGAGAACTCTCTGAAAGCTACACGTCTCTCTTACTAATTTTTATTTTCTTTTTTTAAAAAGGTGGTATTTGTTGTCCATATGACCATATCATTTTCGATTCTATAAATCGCTGACTTTATAATCTATTGGTATTATCGATCACAAAGTTTGATTATTTTGTTGTCAATAATTAATTAAAATGTTATGATTCATGTATCATTTGAAATGATGATACCAATAGATTATATTCCATAAAGTGATTGTAGTTATAATATTGGAAAAAAAACCGACAAATCTTTTTGGGATTGAGTGAGATATGGTACACATGCAACATACTAACAAACACGGATGGACATGCAACATGCAAAACTAGTAAAACTCTTCTCTTTTTAAAAACTGATTTTACATTCCCAAGGTAGATTAATCTGGCTACAATCACTATAACAAAACAATTATTTATTGGTAACAATAATAATAATATAATATGAATATTTATAATCAACATGTATCACTAAAGGCTTTTTTCATTTTGAGCGTGGTTGTGAGTTGTGACAGAGGGTACTATTATTATTCGTAATGTCCTAATTATATAATTCATGTCTATGATTTTGATTTGACGAACCATATGCATATGTGTTAAGTTTATAAAATTAGCTAATAATCATGAGCAGTCGCATTAATTAATATTTATCCAGCAAGCATGATGGTTCCTAATCCTATTTTTAATCTCTAATCTAAAAGAAAATTATACTCTGGATGATTGATCATGATTAACATGACATACGTTACAGGCAATTACTCATGCAACATATTTTTTGTTAAAGAATTCTAGCAACATACAATGACATTGATTTAATTGTCTTTAAAAAAAATTTATTGTTATTATCTGTTTTATTGTAGTGTTCATACTACAGTACTAATAACTTTGTCTAAAATGTTGTTATATAATGTCTGTATTTCATGAAACAAATGATTGGCCATAAACTCATGATGTCTAAATACAGAGAAGACTGTTGGAGTTCATAGAAGAGAGTTTATTTATTTGTTAGAGACGGATTTAAAAATTTAAAATTTATAAATTTAATTTAAAAATTTATAAAAAAATATTTAATAAATTTATTAATACACATGTAAAATCTAGACAAAAACTGCATCAACATTTGTCATCACTAGTTCAACAGATGTTGTAGGTGGTTCAATAGACTATATTGTGGATTTAGATGTTTATAAATCTGTTAGACCCTTTTATTTTATTTTTTTAAGAGTCAATTTAACTAATTTTTAACGTAAATTAGATATAATAATAAAAATCGAAGTTGCCGTCAATAAGGTAGGGATCATCAAAACACCAAATCATTCAATATAAAAATGATTTTTAGTACCAATTATCTAGTTACACAAACTATCATATATTTTATCGATATTAATTTAATATTATATTTTAAAATAAAATTTAAATATTTAAAAACTAAAAAAAAATACTATAAATTATAACTTTTTCTAATATCAAACATGATTAAAGAAAAAAGTCCTTTCATCATCACTATAATGGAATCATCAATTTTTTGCAGTGAATCAACCTTAATATATGCCTTCTTATTAAGCCTTGCATTTGAACAAATGAATTAACAGTTCTTTACCAATGATAATAGAAATTAGGGATGACCAAAATCAAGCCCATAATAACATTAAATCGCAATCGAATCAAATAAAAAAATTAATTAGTGATTTTCTTTAACTTAATTTGATATTGGAAAAAAAAATCAGATTATCCTTGAGTTGGTTCGACTTTAAGTTTAAAAAATTTACTTGAGACCAAATTAATCCGATATTATATATATAGTTTTTATACATAAAAGTATATATTTTAATATAATTTAAATATTTCTTATATTTTTTTGTAACTTTTATGTTTTAACATATTATTTCAATTTTGACTTAGTATTATGTATGGTCCAGTAAATATTATAGTTCCTAGATATTTGTAGTTCTAATATGGCTTTAATAAAATCAAACCAATATTAATGTTAGTAAAAATAAAATCAATTCATTATTAAGAATGATAATAATATTGAATATTTGGTCTTTAGTTTTGCACTGGTTAACACAATAAAAATATAGAACCTAATTTTAATTTTATTTTAGTATTTAGTCATGTAATTAATACTTACTAGATTTATTTTAGCATCATTTAGTACTTTTAAATTATGATCATTTTCATTATGACATATTTAATTGTTATATTTATTTTATTCAATTTTATTATTATTTTTCGTTGAATATTTTAGTCATCAAGCATATCATATTTTATTTTCTTAAAAAATACCTTAGATAATTATATTTTGATATGACTAGATAAATACTTAATACACAAGTTAATTATATTTGAATGTTTATTCGAAAAAAGAAAGCGTATAACTTACAAACTTTTTAAAAATATATGCGTAAATTATAACTTATAATTATATTTGTATATTCATTTTTAGATTATGTTTTACTTAAAAAAAATTAAATTTTTATTTTTATTTTTATTATTAAAATCAAACTTAAAAAGATATATTTTTCTTTGCTCGTTTGATTTGGTTCAATTTATTGGTTTCCTAAGAACACCCTTAGGTGGAGCCAACTTTTTTATTACTGATCGATAAAATTTAATAATTATTTAATCATAAAAAATTCATCTAAGATGCGTAAATTAATCTATTCCGGTCAGTACGAATTGTTGTAATGACATGCCTAGCAAAGACAAATTCGAAAAATTCCTTTAGCATACTTTTGAGAGCAAATTAGTGTTGAAGATGCCAAACGAATTAATTCTTTAAATTTTGGTGTGTAAAGTCCAACGAATTTGTTATATTGAGACTTTTTTAAAATTAAATTAAAGTTCTACGTAATAATGTGTTATTATTGCTGAAGCAAGCCATAAGGGCTACAATTAAATAACAGGAGGAAGATTTAAAAGTACAAATTACATTAAAGAAATTACTTTCTAGATGCCGTTCTTCTTACATTTCTTTATTAAAATTAAATCGAAGATATTGTTTGGTTTTTTTTACTACTATTAGGGTGATAGCATTCTCGATTTAGGTGATTATCTGATACCGTATTTTTATACTAGTGGCAAAAGTTTGTACTAATATTGATCCAATATAAATTATTTTTTAATTTTGATTTATATAATATTGATAAAAAAAATTTATATTTTTTAGAAAATAGTGTAAAATTATAATTGAATCGACTAAAGAAATAGCATGAAGTTATTGAAGCAGATACGTTAAATATGAAATGTCTTGAAAAGATTAAATTAAAAAGTCCATAGACTATTTTTTATTGGTCAACCAAAACTGCTCAAACAAGTAACTAATATAAATTATTTTAAGTCTCAATTTCTTTGACATCAATAAATTTTGTATACGTATTTCAATAACTATGAAGCAGCTAAGGAAATATTATATAGTAGTTGAAGTAAACACGTCAATACGTAGCTGCTTTAAAAAGATTAAATTAAAAAATATGCAAAATATTTGTTGCTGACCCTACATAATAAAGGAAAAAAAATATCGAAGACAATTAAATGTTACTCAAACAGACAACTACAATCAGAAACTACTGTCTTATTTTCGTATATATGTGTATAAAAATTTAACATTAATTTAATTTTTATATTCTTAATAATGCAATTTGTAGTCATGTTATGGTGTGACTCCCTAACTAAACTTCAATTCCATTTTCCTAGGACCAAAGATTCTTCATTCGTTTAAGACAAGACTAGTTTTAGTTTATATGTTTTTCATGTATATGTCACATCAATGTAAATATTATATATAAATAATATTTATTATTAAATAAATATAATATATATATAAAAAATTAAATAAATATTATTAATTT
>JAOTQJ010132804.1:0-10114 GCA_025642045.1 Solanum sejunctum | reverse complement strand
GAATAGGTTCTTCTCCATTGCTTCCCCTATGACAAAATTGACTCAAAAAAAGATTAAGTTTTTGTGTATCAATAAGTGTGATAGGAGCTTCCAAACATTGAAAGACAAGCTTGTGTATGCTCCTATATTGTCACTATTAAATGGGCTTGAGGGATTTGTGGTGTATTGTAATGCTTCCCGGGTTGGTGTGGGTTGTGTGCTAATGTAAAGTGGTAAGGTCATTGTTTATGCTTGTAGACAACTCAAGGTGCATGAAAGTAACTACCCTATCCATGATCTAGAGTTAGCCGCCGTTGTGTTTGCATTAAAGATTTGGCATCACTATTTGTATGGGGTGCATGTTGATGTGTTCACCAATCATAAGAGCCTCCAATATGTATTCACTCAAAAAGATCTCAACTTGAGGCAAAGAAGATGGTTAGAACTTCTTAAAAACTATGATATGAGTGTGCATTATCATTCGTGTAAGGCAAATATTGTGCCAGATGCATTGAGTGGGGTGTCCATGGGTAGCCTAGCTCATATTGATAGTAGTGGGAAGGAAATGGCTAGGGAGGTGCATCAATTGGCTAGATTGGGGGTTAGGTTGGAAGAGGTTGGTGATGAGGGTGTTGTTGTTGTTAATGGGTATAAGTCTTCATTGGTTGATGAGGTGATAACAAAACAAGATCTTGACTCCTCCTTGATAGAATTTAAGGCCTTGGTGAAAGAGGACAAAGTAGAGATTTTCTCCAGAGAGGGAGATGGTTCCCTTAGGCTTGTGTATGCCTTGTGTCGGTGGTTTGAGGGACAAAATCCTTGATGAGTCCTATAATTCTTCTTATTCTATCCACCCCGGTGCCACCAAAATGTATAGATACTTGAGGGATGTGTATTGGTAGGAAGGCATGAAGAGGGACATTGTCAAATTTATTTCCAATTGCCATAGTTGTCAACTAGTCAAAGTCGAATATCAAAGGTTGGGTGGCCTAACCCAAGACATAGAGATTCCTACTTGGAAGTGGGAGGTGATTAATATGGATTTTGTGGTTGGGTTACCCAAGACTAGAAAAGACTTTGATTCCATTTGGGTTTTGGTTGATAGGATGACGAAATTGGCTCACTTTCTACCGATTAAGACTACATATGAGGATGAAGAGTATGCACTATTTTATATCCATGAGTTGGTAAGGTTACATGGGGTTCCTTTATCCATTATATCGGATCCTGGTGCACAAATTCACTTCACACTTTTGGAGGTCTTTTCAAAGAGGTCTTGGTACAAAATCACCTTCGTACGGCCTTTCACCCTCAAACGGATGGCCAAGCTAAAAGAACTATTCAAACACTTAAGGATATGCTTAGGGTATATGTGTTGGAGTTGAGTGGTAGTTGGGATGACCATATTTCATTGATTTAGTTTTCCTACAACAATAGTTATCACTCTAGAATAGGTATGGCTCCTTTTGAGGCTCTTTATGGGAGACATTATCAATCACCAGTTGGTTGGTTTGAGGCTGGAAAGGTAGCTTTATTGGGACCAGATCTAGTCATGGAGGCTCTAGAAAAGGTTAGGATGATTAGGGAAAGGTCGAAAACAGCCCAAATTCATCAAAAATCCTATGCCCATGTGAGAAGAAGAGACCTTGAATTCAAAGTGGGTGATTGCGTCTATTTGAAAGTTTCTCCAATGGAAGGTGCGGTTCATTTTGGTAAAAAAGGGAAGCTGAGTCCAAGATATATTGGTCATTATGAGGTGATAAAGAGGATTGTCAAGGTAGCTTATGAGTTGAAGTTGCCTAGTGAAATGAATTTGGTTCATTCGGTGTTCCATGTCTCTATATTGAGAAAATGTGTTGGTAATCCTAATGCTATTATGCCTCTTGGTGTTGTGGGTGTTGTTGAAGATAACTTGACTTATGTAGATACTCCAGTTCAAATTTTGGATAGGCAAGTGAAGAGATTGAGGAACAAGGAGATGGTATCCGTTAAGGTCCTTTGGAGGAACCAACAAGTTGAAAGTGGTACATGGAAGGCCGAAGCGGACATACAAAAGCAATATCCTTATCTTTTCCCCTCCACTCAAGCCTAAGGTACAAACTCTAAGTCCCCTATGTGATTTCAACTCTTATATTTCAGTCCCTATGTCATTCATATGCATTCATCTTCAAGTTGGCAAATTTGTGATAGTTTTACACTCATGATGAGATTTTGAAAATGGTGTTTTAAATATAATATTGTATTCTTGTCGGGGCTGATTTGTATATGATTACTCTTGTCATGTATGTTTCTTTTACATTCAGGGATGAATATTCTCAAGGAGGAGATATTGAAACGACCCCAAAAATTGCTCGAAAATATACCTCAAAATGCTTGAAATTTTAAATTCTATATATCTCAAAATCCATATGTCATTTTGGAAATCCAACTTTATATTCTCGTTCAGGGGGTCAAAATTAGGGGGATAAGGGTCTAACCTCGATCCTCGATCTAAGAGCAAAAGATTAGCAATAATAATATTTTCAAGTGACAAATTCAAGTGAGCATTCCGCGCCCCTGGCACAACGCGTCAAGGGCACACAGATGAAAAAAAGTTATCTCTGTGTCCTCTTTGCGATGCGGAGAGGTGTATTTTTCTGTCCAGTGATTTTCTGTGCAGCCCAACACTTTTAAGTCTTCGGAATAAGTGTTCCTAAACGTGTTTTTACCTATACTTAGCCATATTTCACCCCCCATATCATCCTAAACATTCTCCAATATCCTTTCAAACACTTAGCCATATTTTTCACTCCTAAATTCAAGTCCCAAGCCTCCTTTCACTCAAATTACATGATTTAAAGTTGATTTACAAATGGGTCTTACTTATTATTAAATTCATTGCACACTATGTTAAGGCTATGTGAAATTATGACTATTTTGGTATATTTTGAGTTATAAATCTTGTATCTATTGTAAGAATTGATTAGGGGTTTTGATGTTAGTTGCTTGAGCGTATTGAAAGGTGTTGATTGATGGTTTTACAATGAATTTTCTTGTATGATCTTATCTCTATATTTCATGGTTTTATACTAGCATTACACATCTTCTAAGTGTTTGATAAAATGGCCAGTTGTGGTTTCTTGAGGAATTGAAGGTCCAAAGCATGAGATATGATATGATTGATGTTATGATTCTGAAAGAAGCTTATGTATATGATATAATCTATATAAAGTATTGCATTAGACCATGCTCGATCCAAGGGGACTAAGAGCCCTGATAACCTTGTCAAGGGGTTTGTACTTTGATAACCAATGTGGGAATTTGTACTCATCAACCATGTAAAGAGTTTGTACTTCGCCACCAGAGTGATAAGGTGAAATTATCATCAACCATGTGAGAGGTTTGTACCACACCACTAGGATGATGGGTTGAAACCATCATCAACCTACCAAGCGGTTTGTACTTTGGAAAGCTAGCTTAATCTCTTCTACATATATTTATATGAGCATGAGTTACTTGAGCATGTTTTACATATGCATTGATTATATATGTCATGTTGTTGTATTATGCCTATTGCCTATTGCTATGCATTTTGACTATAACTCCTATCTCTTGTTGGATTATATCCTGCATACTTAGTACATTCAAATGTACTAACGCATACTCTTGCCTACATAATATCACCATGAAGGAACTGGAGCCCAAGTTATTCATCCTCCTCCTCTATGTGGCTAGTTCGGTACTACTCAAGCTAGTTGGTGAGTCCTCTAGTTCGGGGACCTTAGTCTATGTTTCTCTTATCATATATTGATACACTCTTCTTTATTTTCTATTTTAACTATAAGGGTGAGCCCAGTTGCTTTGTCTTGTCTCTCACTCTTATCTAAGTATTAGAAGTGTTTATTGGATATGTTATGTATCTATGATATGGGCTTGACTCTTTATCTCTCAATTATGATGTTGTGCAAGCTTTTCCCTTAGCCCCTTTGCCCCTATTCTTATTCTTTGTGCCTTTTATATGCTTCTACAACTAATGATATGTAATGACAAGTTAAGAGGCTTGTTTGGGTCTTTTTGGGTTCTCCATTCATCATGTCACGTCTAGGCCCTAGGCTTGAGTCGTGACATTGGAAGGGTTCTTGGTATATTGTGATGCCTTAATTATTTTGGGTAAGATGATAGTATATACCTCTAGGCAACTTTAGGTGAATGGAAAGAATTATCCCACCCATGATCTTGAATTGACGGCCATGATATTTGCTTTCAAAATTTGGCATCACTACTTGTATGGGTTCATGTTGATGTGTTTACTGACCACAAGAGTCTCCAATATGTGTTCACTCAAAATATCTTAACTTGAGACAAAGAAGGTGGCTAGAGCTCCTTAAAGACTATGATATGAGTGTGCACTATCATGCCGGAAAAGCTAATATTATGGCTGATGCTCTAAGTAGAGTGTCCATGGGTAGTCTAGCTCATGTTGAGGTTGGTGGCAAGGAGGTGGCTAGAGAGGTTTATCTGTTGGCTATATTGGGGATTAGGTTGGATGAAGTTGATAATGGTAGTGTAATGGTTATTAATGGTTCTAAATCTTCCTTGATTGAGGAGATAAAGGCAAAACATGATCTTGACCCTGCCTTGCTAGAGTTGAAGGTCTTGGTAAGAGATGATAAACTGGAGGTTTTCTCCCAAGAGGAAGATGATGCCATTAGGTACTTAGGTAGATTGTGTGTGCCAAATGTGGTTGATTTGAAAGAATTGATCTTGAAGGAGCCTAAAATACATCCTATTCCATTCACCCTGGTTCTACAAAAAAGTATAGAGACTTGAGGAAGGTGTACTAGTAGGGTGGCATAAAGAGAGATATTATCAAGTTCATATTCGGATGTCACAATTGCTAACAAGTGAAATCCAAATATCAAAGGTCGGGTGGCCTAGCCAAAGATATAAAATTTTCTACTTGGAAGTGGGAAGAGACCAACATGAATTTTGTGGTTGGGTTACCTAAGACTAGGAAATATTTTGACTCTATTTGGGTTGTTGTGGATAAAATGACAAAGTCGTCTCACTTCCTACTAGTCAAAATCAATTATGGTATCGAAGATTATGCCAAGTTGTATATATATGAGTTGGTTAGATTAATGGGGTGCCTTTGTCTATCATTTTAGATTGTGGTGATTAATTCACTTCTCACTTTTGGAGGTCTTTCTAAAGAGGTCTTGGCACCAAGGTTAAGCTTAGCACAACTTTTCATCCTCAAACAAATGGTCAAGCCGAAAGAACTATCCAACTCTTGAGGATATGGTTAGATCTTGTGTTTTGGAGTGTAAAGGTACTTGGGATGAACATCTTTCACTTATTGAGTTTGCTTACAACAATAGGTACCACACAAGCATTGGTATGGCTCCCTTTGAAGCTTTATATGGTAGATGTTATAGATTCCCAATTGGATGGTTTGAAGTGGAGGAGAAGACTTTGTTATGCCCGAATTTGGTCATAGAGGCCTTGGAGAAGGTGAGGCTGATAGGAGAGAGATTGAAAACAGCCCAAAGTAGACAAAAGTCCTACTCCAATGTGAGGATAAGAGATCTTGAGTTTAAGATTGGTGATTGGGTTTACTTGAAGGTCTCACCCATTAAGGGTGTAGTTTGGTTTGGTAAGAAAGGAAAATTAAGCCCAAGGTTCATAGGTCCTTATAAAGTTTTGAGGAGAGTGGGTAAGGTTGCATATGAGTTGAAATTGCCTATGAAGATGAATATGGTTCATTCGGTCTTCCATGTGTCCATGTTGAGAAAGTGTGTGGGTGACCCAAGTGCTATAGTGCCCTTGGAGATTATGGATGTTGTAGAAGATAATTTGACCTATAAGGAGATCCCGATGGAGATTTTAGATAAACAAGTGAAGAGGTTGAGAAACAATGATATAGCTTCCATCAAGGCCCTTTGCAGTAATCAACAAGTTAAAAAAGCCATATGGGAAGCAGAGGCGGACATGAAAAAGTGATACACATATCTCTTCCACTCTACACAAGCCGAAGGTACTAATCTAAGTCCCTTACATGATTTCAAGTCTTAGGTTTCAGCCCTCATGTTATTTTGCATGCATCCATGTTTTGTGGTGACAAGTTTATGGTGATTTTTGACATTCATGTTGAGATTTTTGAAAATGATGTTTAAGTGCATTTATTACATTCATGTTGGGCTGAAATCTTTATGACTATGCCTCTTTCTTTGACATTGGGGATGAATATTTCCAAGGGAGAGATATTGAAACACCCCAAAAATGTGCTATAGAATACCTATAATTGTAATTTTCATATATCTCAGAATTCATGCGTGATATCAAAAATTCAATTTCATATTCTCGATCAATGGACAAAATTGAATGGGGAATAGTTATAACTCGAATTTTAGAGGACCTATAGCGAAAAAGAATTTTTGCTAATTTTTGAATTCCAGAGAGCATCCGCGCCTGGCCGTGATGCGCCAGGGGCGCGCGGCAATGTAAAAACTCCTTCACATTAGGTCCGCGTCGCTAACCAGTACCAAAATTTTCTTATATTTTTTTATGCGCCCAAGGGCATTAGGGTCATAGCTCTATGCTCACTTAAATGTGAAATTACCATACTTTGACATTTTTCAACTTTATATTATTTAGAACCCTCACAAAAGCCTCTCCAAGACTTAACCAAATGTCTCATACTAAATTCAAGGATTTCAAGTTTAACCTTAGAACTCAAGGATTCACTTCAAGCTCTAAGTTTCCTTCAAGCTCATCTCAAGAACACCCAAGTTTGAGGTATGTGGGTTTCATCTATTGGGTCCTTTCATCCATGGAGCCCAATCTTCCTTTTTATGAAAATTACATGATTTCAAGTTATATTACTTATGGGTATCTCTTATTATAAAATATGGGCATAAATTTTGTTAGGGTTTTATCAAAGTATTGTTGATTATGAATGAGTATCTATTTTAAGCTTACACTATGAGTTGATCTTTGTCTATTAAGACTATGCATGTTTTGAGTTATGAAACTACGATCTATTATGAGTTTTGATAATGGATTTCAAGGTACCCTATATGAGGGTTTTACTACATGTTGGTGGGTTGATTTGCATTAAGTTTTCTCATCTTATTTCACTCTTTTGAATTGTATGATTTTGAACAGGTATCATGAACCCACCATATGCTTAATAAAATGTTAAGTCAAGAATTCTCAAGTTATTAATGATCTATTTCATGATTTACAAGTCAAGTGACTATAGATGATTAAGGGCTTTCAAGTATATATTGAATTCATGAAAAGCACCTATACTTTTACAAGAATCAAGTTAAGCCCTATTTCAAAAAATTTACCTCTTGTGCGCCATTCATGTTAAAGCAAGGATTTACGTATGATTATGATATGCTCTCATGTTCAAGTTAGGCTCACTACTAAAGGTCAAGCATGTTTCAAGAGCTACTGATTTCATGTTTCCATGTTTCTTAAAAGTTATACCAGTTATGATTATTTCAAGTATTCTGTGGGATTTGACTTAGCACCGATTAAGACTTAAGATGGGAGCTTGATTCAAGGGGTCCTTATATAAAGTCTTTTTTCTCTAAACTATGTGCCCCCATAGAATTATGATTATTACCCTTGCTATACTAGTGGATCCATCTAGTTTATGTTATCATGATTGGTTTGCCTTGGCAAGTAGACCACACCTAGCCGGGGGGGTGTCATGCCCGTCCACCTTACTGAAAGGGTGTCATGCCTTGGATTCCAAGTTGTAGCTACTTGGTCTAAGTCGGTTGAGGTCTCTTCCCACACATTGATGTTATATATATTATGTAAGGTGAATGATTTGCAAGCATGTTTTATTACGAGTATTGATCATGCATGCTATATTGAGATTATATATTCATCGCTTATGATTATGCATTTTGACTATGTTGGCCTATGTTTTGTTGCATTGCATCTCGCATACTTAGTACATTCAAACATACTAATGCATACTTTGTGCCTACATGATATTATCATGTAGGGACCGGAGCTCCATTTTATCATCATCCTCCACGTGGTTAGTACGATCCTTTAAAGTAAGCTTTGGTGAGTCCTCAAGTTCGAAGGCACTATCTATATTACTCTTGTTATTTTGAGGCTTCTTTATGTTGAACACTTGTTACTATGAGGGTGAGCCGGGAAAATGTCTTGGCCCCCACTCCATTCTATGTTAGAGGTATTGTTGGATATTATGATGTACTTATGCTATGAGCTTGTTTCTTATATGCTTTTATGATTATCGAAGATTTTATTTAGTCTCACTTTTCTTTTTATTATACCTCTTGTTGTTATTTATTTTTCTTTCGCGATCAAGGATGTGCAAATGATATGCTAAGAGCCTTGTTTGAGGTCTTGTCGGGTTTCCCATTTGCGGTGTCACCTCTAAGCCCTAGGCTTGGGTCGTGACACTTTTTACGTTTATATGTTAAGTGTTCTATTCGGAGATTATGTTTATGGATATTGCTACCTATTGGATATCATTATGTGGATTGGCTATGGGTACTATGATGTGCTTTTATGTTATGATGTGAAAGATCTTAAATACCAAATTGCCCCCATAAAATGTGTCATACTTACTCGCTCCTTAGTCTTTATGTGCTACGGGTTATGTGAGTTCATGTTAATCCCTTTTCCTATGACATCTCTATAGCATGAGTCCTACTTTCCTGTTTCTTAGAACTATGTGTTTACTATTTGTATCTGCTACCGAACCTATAATATGAATATGGATACTTTGAGACTTGTTTGAGGACTCTTGGGTTCCCATTGGTCATGCCACTCCTAAACCCTAGGTCTGAGTCGTGACATATTCGCTATAGTTTTGGTTAATTATTGAATGCAGCTATAATTTGATTAATTTTGTCAGAATTTGTATAATTCAATTCTTAATTCTATAAATCCAGAACCTCTATATGCGTACCCTAACTATTTGTGTATAATTTGTTGATAGATTCGACTTATATAAGTTATGAAAAATTCATAATTGAATATATATAACTTTTATATACTTATCATATGTATATATTGGCAAGTGAAATATACAAATGGAAGTACAGTACTCATAACAACCAAAATTATAGTTATAGGGCATAATTAGATAAACTGTAGTTAAAGAGCACAATTAAATTATTTTCTTTGTCAAAGCAAAGTAATAACACTACACTTTAGGCAATTAGTTAACAGAGTATAGTGTAGCTAACAAAATTGAACGTAATTGGGCAAACTGTAGCTACCAAACTGTAACTTTATACTTTTATCAACCAAAATTTATATATATTTTTATAATAATATAGACAGATAAATAGATAGATAGATAGATATAAATATATGATATAATATATAGTATATTTCTATTATATGTACAAGACATGTTTATTTAATATAAAGTATATATTATGTATACACTATATCATATTAATTAAATGGCCGAATGTTGTTGAGATAAAAAATCTCCCAAGCAAATGTATGTACAACCCAAGCAACTCCGAAAACAAGTAAGGGTCGTTTGGTAACTGAAAAGTGTTAATGTATGTATTAGTAATATAGGAACTAATTATGAGTAAATTTATGTATTATTTTTTATATATATTAATTATGAAAGAATTGTTTATTAATGTATTAGTTATATACATTAGCTATTTCACTTTCTATTTACATACTTGTATTAATTACATGAATTACTAAACTATAATATTGTATTAATTTTATGTATACATAAAAAATGCACCTCCTAATCAACTATCAAACATAATACTCTCTTCGTTCTATTTTAGTTTTTCAGAGTCAAACTATATAGACTTGGCTAACATTTTAAGATATACATTTTTAATCATATTGATATCAAAAAAGTTAAAATCAATAATATTTTTCATATAATTTTTGAATATTTAAAATTTTAATTTAAATATTAAAATAATTTAATTTGATTTAATTTTAAAAGCTAGTCAACTTTCGGAAAGGACGACATAAACTAAAAGGAAAAATTATACGGATAAGCAAACATATACTAATACTAGTTAATAGCCAACATATATAGTTATAGTTTGAATTAATTACGGTTCGTGGCAAACATCTAGTTGTAATTATAGTTTGAGTTTTGTATAATTTGCAC
>JAOTQJ010132803.1:0-42053 GCA_025642045.1 Solanum sejunctum | reverse complement strand
TATATCACCCCAACACCCAACGGACACCCCTAACACTAAAACGCAACATAATACCCTCGACGGGCCTCCAATTTAAGCTAACGTTCATCTAATTATTAGAACCATTTTCTAACACTTCATTTACCCCATAAAGACTATTTTCATGCCAAATAAACACACATACATGACAACAATTCAATATACAACCATATACAAATTCCATTCCCAATTCGACCATAATTCGCAATTCGTAATTCCGTTAACAACAAATCCTATTTTCGCGTTTTACCTTCATTTTCACACATTCCTAACACCTTCACAACCTTTAATTAACATAAACAAAGATAAAAATTAACATATTTTGAAATCCTCTACTACAACCCAATCTTTCGTAACCGGCAAACTACGCATTTTCTTGACCAACCAAAGCCACCATACTACTTAGGGTCTTCAATATACCGAGCTTGAAGCATCAAATAATCGAAAACATGAAAAAATCAAAATTTTTTTGGGAGCACTGTAGCAACCCGAGAGGTGTTGTATTGTTCAACAATATTTGCTAATTTTTTCTAAGTATAGAATGTTGTTGATCTTGTAAAGGATATACATTTATATATAAGTACACATGTTCCACTTGGGCCAATCAAAACTACACACATACCTTGATCCCACATCAATTTTATCCTTAAGGACCAAACTTAGAAGAAATGTTGCATTCGGTCCCAAACTTTATTAAATCAAACCAATTAAGGACTTTCGGTGTTTAAATTAAGTTGCGTGTCCTAACAAGTAGAGGATCACAGACCGTTTTATGATTCTTTCAACCTATCACGAGCTATATAAATGTGTGTGGTCCGTGCTGACTTTTATTTTCTTATTTTAAGTTAGATTAGATTTTTCCATGTATATGTAAGATTTTTATATTCCATTTTTATTTTTTATTCAATACCGGAGACTAAGAACGCATGAGAAAACACTTTTTGCTATTGTTTTAATTGAGATTATGGATATTTGATCTTCATCTTGAGATTTTAATATGGTATTTCTTCAATTATCAATTGTAAGTTCTCAATCATGATTTTCTCATCTTAATGTGGGCTATTTACATTGAATATGCTAGCCTAAACTCACAACTAGGATTGTGAAAACCATGACAACTTAATAAAGTAGAGAAATTAGAATTAAATTTTGGTATTGGCCATTGTATATATTGTAATATTCTTCACTTTAATTTATTTCTTAATGAATCAACATGCTAAGATCATTCCTGTATTCATTGCTTACCCAGGAGGGAGGATAGTGATTAGGAAAAGAACTTTACAACAAAGATTTAAAGGTAACAACCTTATCTAAGTACTTAAGACTGAAAGATGATAGTACCCTGGGATCCATAGCAAGGGTTAGGAATATATATTCTGAGATCAGAAGATGAAGAATGAGATGCATATAAGAAGTACCGAGAGGTGAATTAGGTGTTAGTTAACTTGCTTGATCTTTTATGCATTACCTTAAAAAAATCATAAATCTAATTTGGCTATCGAGTTGAATGTCATAGGGAACACAATCCTAGAGTCATAATTAATTGATTCAAATCCTGCAGTTAATAAACCATTCTAACATTTCACAAACTCGTGTTCTAAAAAATTCCCATTTACTTTATGCACTTTTGTTTTCTGGAAGTAGATAGTACATCTGAAAATGGGTGGTGATAGATATATCCTCACGCATTCTTTATGGGATCAACTCAACTCTTGTTGAGTTCTACATTTGATCAACAATGACTTTACTCTTTCTTTTGGAGTGTAAATTGGAGCATATCACTTCACAGGGCAAAATAACCCTAGGTTGCATTTATGGCACAAAATCGCCTAATTTTTATTCATGTCTTCAAAGAGCACAATAACCCCTGGTTACATTTAGGGAACAAAAACCCCAAGTTTTTATTCATGTCTTTACAGGGCACAAAATCCCCTAATTTTTATTCATGTCTTCACAGACACAACAAACCATGGTTACATTTAGGACACAATACGCTCAAATTTTTATTAATGTTTTCATAGGGCACAATAACCCCTGATTGCATTTAGACACTGAACCCCCCAATTTTTGTCCATGTCTTCATAGGACATAATAATCCTTGGATGTATTTAAGGCACAAAACACCTGTAACTTTTGTTTATGTCTTCATAGGACACAATAATCCCTGGTTGTATTTAAGGTACAAAACACCCGTAACTTTTGTTTATGTCTTCACAGGGTACAATAAAATCTGGTTGTATTTAGGGCATAAAACCCCTTAATTTTTATTTATATCTTCACAAGACACATTAATCCCTAGTTGCATTTATGGCACAAAAATTCCTAATTTTTATTCACGTCTTCACAAGGCACAATAACCCTTGGTTGCATTTAGAGTACAAAACCCCTAATATTTATTCATATCTTCATAGGGTACAATAACCCTTGGATATATATAAGGCATAAAACCCCTAATTTTTATTCATATCTTCATAAGGCACAATAACCCCTCATTGCATTTAGGCGTGACAACCTCTATTTTATCTTTTATATCTTCACACAATACAATAACCTCTAGTAACATTAAGAGCACAATAGCCCCTATTCTTATTTTTCACAAGGCATAATATCCAATTTCATTCAAGAACAAAATTTTTATATTTTAATTTTTTCATTTTTATGTTTTATATGATGTTCAAGCCAAACAAAATAACCTTCAAAATTTTTCTTAGTACTAACTGGGGCAAAACATTTTGGTTTTATTTTTGTTTGTCTTTGATGGTAGGTAGGTCTCTACGACCATAAATTTGGAGATCGATAATAGAGTAGCACTTATTTCAATTAGGGAAGTGAAGAATGTCGATTGTTACTGACATTAAGAGCCAGTTCGGACCCATGTAGTAGCTTAACATATCAACATATAGCTTCCCAACTTCAATTAAGGAAATAAATATTCAAGAATAGAACACAAACTTTCCATTGGAGAAGCATCGACAATTCAATTCAAATTTCAAGGTGAAGTCTCAAATTCTGATTTCGAGATCAAGATACCCACCAGAAGAAAGCGAGGTGATAATTGAAGATGCAAATGAAGACTTGAAAGTAAAACAGACTCAATACATATAAAATAGATAAGATTTGTATTGTTTCCTTTTTTAATTTTACTATCTTCAATGTAACAACAGGAGCTACGAATCAAAATTTCGACGGACAACACTCAACTCTCTAACTCATCCATTCATCTTTACACCCACTTGAACTACATGTGACTTGATTATCTTATAAGCCAGATATGAAGGCTGCCCAAAGTCAGGGTTCGGTCACTCTTAGTTAATCTTTATTTTTTTACTTTTTAATAAATGGTTAGGTCAAAATTAGGCATGTTCACTTATTTGCTTGAAAACACTCCATATTCCCAAACAAAGAGGGGCATTCTGTGAACAGCTCATTTTTTTTTACCAAGCCTAATTTTTTTACTTTTTAATACTTAAATATTTATTTTAGGTCCAAATTGTATATTTTGTTTTTAGCTTAATCTAGTAATAAGTTTATTTAATAGAGCCGCATTTTAGTGTAGGTTTTATTGTAAAGGGAAAAAATTACAGTATTTGTTTCTTTTAATTGTGATCTTAACAAATAATCTAGTATTGTTAGTATTTTCTTAATCATATTTTAGTTTAACTAGTTAATTTTTCTATATTTTATTAATTTAAAATATTCTCCTAATACTTTTTATATTTTATTTTTCTTTCAAAATTAAAACAAAATATGAAAAATATATTTAAAAAATTATAATAATTTGTAACTCCTAAACTACCCAATCTCCACTACCCCACTTATCTACATTACCTCACTTCACTACTCCCACTAACCCAACTCATGACACTCCACTCCTCCTTACATACACTATAAACATACACAGTGAAACAAAAAACACAGAAAAAAAGAAGCCAAAACACACTCATCCTTTCTTTTTTTCTCTCCACTTCATCCCTATACACAAAAATACTGAAAAAATATAAAAATCAAAAGTCATAATAACATTAAAAAAATAGAAGAAAAGATGGAGTCTGAAGCTTGCTTTTGCGGTTTCGAGTTAGTGATCCTTAAAATTAGCTTTTGTTAGCTTTAAAAATCAGTGGATTGCAGTAATTTTGTTGTCATGAATTAACCTTGTAAAGGTAACATTAAATTTCTTGTATATTTTAATGCCACAATTATATGATATTTGATTCCAATGTCATAATGTTGCTCAGATTTTGTATGTATTTAATTGGTTATTATTCTTTCACAATATAATAGGTAGTAACGTGAAATTTACAATACATCAAATTAAGAGTAAAATTGTTTTAATATGTGATTAATAATTTACATGAAAAAGTTTGTATGTCAATGTTGTTTTATTTTTTCTCAGATGAAATTCTATTTAAAAAAGTGTGTAAGATTTTGGGGATTATAGGTTGCACATGTGGACTGACCCTATCCAATTATTACCTGACCCGAGTATGCGGTTTATTTATGATGATGCAGTTAACTATCCAACCTTATCCTAGAGGATAAGGATGAACAATTGTTATCCTTTTAAAAGGCAGTTGTAATCACCCAACTTCTTTTCTTTTAATAAAAAGGTGGTAGACTTCTAGTGGGAGAGAGGAAGAGAAAAAGGAGGAAAAGAAAGTTGAGAGAAACTGAAACAGCAGAGAGAAAGAAAGTCACGAAACTATTATTGAATTTTATCTAACTTGTAGATCGTAAGATTAATTTGGAAAGAACTAGTGAAGGATTTTATTCTGGCCCTGTCTATTTTATTTACAAATGGTATCAGAGCATGGCTGTTTGATGATTGATTCTGTAATCATATGCCTTATTTTTCATCTATTTATAGATAAATAACTGATTTATTAATGTTTGGTATGTTTTAGTATTTTTTTTGGATAGGTAAAACAGATTTGGTTTCAGCCCTTCTTTATACCTGTTTATCATTGTTTTGGGCCTGATTTTCAAATTAACCCATTCTTCTCGTTTTGATGATTCTGAATTGGTATTATAATAGTGAATCTGATTAAAAACGAGTGAGTTATGGCCTTCTGAAGTTGGGTAGTTTTTTCACTGCATTTTAAAAATCGAATTTGTTTCTATTTTACTATTTTTAAAAAAATTTCAGTCCTATTTTTTAGCCCATAATGTATTGTTTTTCATTATCTAGTCATTTTGAGGTTTCCATATGCGTATTGCAATAGAAAAATGACTATAGAATAAGCAAGATATGATTTTTCTTCAAAAATGGTTAGTCTTGACAATTGGGAGTTACACAGAAGGGGACAGGTAGACTAGAGAAGTATTGGGGGAAGGTGATTAGACAAGATATGGTAAAACATGATCTCACCAAGGAAATGACCCTATATAGAAAGGAGTGGAGGTCGCGAGTTAGAGTAATAGGTTAATTGTTTGGTAGGGTTAAGGGGTGTATGGCCTTAGGGTATAGTAGGGTAGCGGAAATAGTCGTGTTTTATATCATGTGTTGTTTTTATCTATCGTATATGTGTTACTTTTATTGCATTTACATACTGTCATATGCTTTTCATTATTAGTCGCTTTCCTGTTCCCTTTTCTTTCCTTTTCTTTTTATCATATCTAGTTTATTCTGCTTAGAGTTTTTTTGAGATGAGGGTTCCCAGGAAACAAACTCTCTACTTTTAGGAGGTAGTGGCAAGGTCTACATACATTCTACCTTCCCCAGATCTCACTTGTGGGATTCCACTGGGTATGTTGTTGTTGTTGTTATTGATGGGTAAATAATATATATTTGTAAAAATTCATAATATAATATATTGAAACATAAGTTAAGTCATAAATTAGTCAATAGAGTGACCTTGCTAGAACCACGAAACTCGAAGGGTGCCTAATACCTTCCCCTTAATCAATAGAATTCCTTACTTGAATTTCTAGTTCATAGACCAATAAGATAAAGAGTACACTTCCTTTTGACTAGGAATTTAAATAAGGTGACTCAGAACACTAATACTCAGTTGCAAGTAGCGACTCAGAATAATAGTAATCCCTTCTCAAAACTTCACTTTAATTGAAAAAAACTTTTTTTAAAAAACATACTTTCTCTTTTAAGAGCGGAGAATGGCGAAAAAATAGGGGTGTGACACACCTCTTTCTTCATGCCTTGTATCTATGAGACATTTATGTACTTTTAGTTATCACAAAGACTTTTATTTTTTATCTTATTTTCATGATTTTGGATTTAATGGGAGCTTTAGGTGTGTCTTAGCCCCCGCTAAGTCTTTATGTAGATTGGTATGTTTTTGAGTTGACTTTTTTTTTCCATGTTTCAAATGATTGAACGTGTCCCTTAGTCCCATTCACCACTTCTAATTCCACTCAATGTTGCTTAATTACTTATGAATACTTGATGAATACTAAGAGGCTCGGATGAGGCTCCTCGGTGATGACAAAATGACATTACAAAAATAAGATAAAATGTGAAATTGAAACACAAGAATGTAAAGATAGAAGAAGAGATACAAGAGAAGGAACAATTGGCAACTACAGGATATATTAAATCCTAAAACCTCCAGTTACAATTCTTGAAAAAGCACCTAATCAGGATAGATACATTGACACAAGAAAACAAACAGAAAATAACCTAATGGTATATAAACCTAAATACCTTAATTGATTAATCAAAATCAAATACCAAATCACTTTTGAAGACCTCAAGGAAATTGAATCTCCAAGCAACCTCCGTTTTGGAACAAGGTTCAATAGAAGTTTCATCGAGCTCTCAAGTCTCTCAAAAGAGATCCAATTTATCATTCATAAAAAACTCCTTAGTGAAATAAAAGACTACCTATTTATAGTTCTAGGTTAAGTTATTGCAAAAGGGGAAAGTGGTTGAATTTGACAAAAGTAGTCAATGTGTCCATCGCTGAATTCAATCAGTGATCCGTTGATTAAGCAATCCATCATCGACTGACCACATCTCAAAAGCTTGAGTATTCTGTAACATTCGATGATCTTACATGCCATTGCCAAATTCATTCAGTGTATTACCAATCTTTCCTCTCATTGCAAATTGGATTGCACATTGAGGTGCTAGTTTATATCAAATTCGATAGACTAACTGACCATCGCCGAATGGACACCTTATCGTTGATTGTGATAGTTTCTCCCATTACATTACCTTTACCTTCACAAGAAATATTTATGATATGAAAACCCTTCTTTGCTACCAAAGCATGCCCATGGGCCTCTAGGCCCATGAAAAATCCTTGCAACCCTTGAATCTCCCTAGATTAGATTCAAGTGAATGCCCTTGAGACAATCTAAATTGCATTATTCTCTCCTTGTTGAAAAGGATTTGTCCCTGAATCCAAACCTTGCAAAGCCATAGGGAATATAAGACATAATAATATCCTTATTTCTTGAGGGTTAGCATTAGTAACAACAACTTTATCACCATGCCAAGGTTGTACAAGCGTAACATATAATTAAGTATCATGTTATACAATCATGGGTTTGTGATCTCACAAGGTAAAAGACACTTGGCCCCTTAAGAGATTTTGATAAAAGGGAATATCAAAAGAACCAACATTGGCTCTACACTTATATATGCATAATTCCCCTTCCAGTTTAAGCAAGATAGAAAATCCTCCATTGCTCTTCCTCTTGAAAGAACACATTTATACATTGGAAATTCCCCTTATACACAACTTTGATCCAAAAAGTAGATCATAGATCCTCAAGAAAGACCCTTACTCATATGGAAGACGACAAGCAACCTTAATTAAATTTTGCATGTCATCTTGACCAAGCATCAAGTATTATAAATCACAATCACCTATTTCAAAATGTTCACTGGGGTCAAATGGAGTGATGACCATAAACAAGGATCAAGGTCATACACACTTTCCCCAAAGGTGCCATTATCATCATAGGTCATACTTAATAGTCAAGAGAGGGGAGGGGTGAATTGAACTTTAAGAGTAGTTGACCAACCTAGTTTGATAGTCAACTAACTTTGAATGGTATCGCAGAGATAGAATAGTACAAAATTGATGGCATGTAATTTTTATACTGGTTTGGAACACCAAGGTGGTGCCTACTTCTAGCCCCCTTAGGTCAAATATGGTTACTTTAAAGCTCAAAGTTGAGCAATGGATTATAGTATGATATTTTCGCTAAGTCTAATTCGCAAATCAAAACCTCAACTTCTCTCAAGAAAGCCTACTCCAGAAAATCTAACTTTTTTTCTCTTTCTTTACAACTTTTCACACATAGGGAGTACAATGCTTGTATTTACTAGAAGAGTGGAGTTTAAGCATAGATTGATTTTCTTTCAAGAATAACTTATCTCCAAATTTTGAAGGAGAGTTACTATAAGAGGCTTCCTAAATTCTAGACGTTGGTGATTTGTTGATTGAAGGAATTTCTACCAATCAAAGATATTGAGGATTCCTTGATTGGAATTGTGTCCAGCTTGATTGGATATCTTTTTTCCTTCAACGATGAGATTTACAGCACTCCAAGTTGATTAATATCTTTCCTTCTTTTCCAAGATATGATGTGTATTGATTTTACATATGGTTCCTTGAGATCCGCCTTGTTATCCTATCATCCTTTTCTATAACTGCTCCAAGGATTCTGCAAGTTTCCCAATAAGATCATCAAAAGATATTTGGTGTAAACAATCTTCCCATTTTTGTTGATGACATTTTATTTTTGCTACATGGATACGTCTCTATTTTAGTTAAGTGGCTCCCCTGGTTATATGGGTTACCCTTGACTATGTGATTCTATTGTAGAATCAGTCGAATCCCCCTATCTCCATTCTTCTAGTGAACCTGCTAAAACTAGTAGAGTAAATAGAGTAAAGTAGATCAAGATAACACACATAATGCACATATAGAAATAAACACACACATATAGCAACAAGCACACATATTTCTCCCCCTAGGCAGAATCAAAAAGGAAAGTGTCATATGTATATATACAGACAAAAGCTAGTATGCCTCATGGTCAGAAGAGAATAAGTTTAGGGAGATTAAAACCCCAAAATTATAGAGCGAAAAGAAATTATCTAAACTGAAAATAGAGTTTAATGGGTTCCTAGGATGTATTTCAGAGTGTTGAACACATTTTTGTAGAAGGTATCATAGGATTTCTCAGTGTCCTCAGAAAAGGTTGAGTAGGCGTTCTAGACAGAAACAAGATCATTATTAGAAGAGTTGATTCCTGTGTTTAAAAAGTCAACTTGCTTGATGAGCTTGTTGATAGAATGCTCGCCTTCCTTGTTGAGTTCATCAACGTCCATATGCAGCTTTCCCAAGTCAGTGCTGAAGTACTTGCTGAGTTAAAGAATTTTGGAGCGAGTAACCTACATATCCTGCAAAAAAACTAGTTACAGGAAAAAGTGAAGCATTGATGTTATCTACCTCCTTATTGAGAATAGTAGTAGAGTCTTCTAAGATCTTAGTTAACTTTAAAATGAACCCAAAAAGTTCTCGAAAATGTGCCTCGGAAGTGCCTAGAATCGTAATTACCATATATGTCAAAATTTGTGTGATATATCAAAAATCTAACGTTGTATTCTTGATCATGGGGTAAGATTGAGTGGATAAATGGTCTGACTCTAATTTTGAGCAAACGAACCATAATTTCAGTTTCACAAAAATCAAATTCCAGAGAGCTCTCCGTGCCCCTAGCGCCTACATGATATTATGATGTAGGGACCAAAGTACCGATTGATCCTCCTCTTCCTCTTGGCTAGAACTTCTACTCAAAGCTAATTGGTGAGTCCTTAATTCTTGGAATAATGACTTTGATCTTATGATATGTATTAAGACTCTCTTTCCTTTATTGTACACTCATGACTATAAGGGTGAGCCCGGTTGCTTGTCTTGGCCTCTGCTTTTATCTATGTAGTAGAGGTGTTGTTGGACAAGTTCTGCTATTATGTTATAAGACTTGACTCTCTTGATTTAATAATTTCTTGTGTTATGAAAGGCTTTCCCTTAGTCCATTTTACCCTTACTTCTACTCTTACTAATGTTGTTTAATGCTTCCGCTACCAAAGATGTGTAATGATATGTAAAGAGGCTTATTTGGGGTTTCCTCCGTGCCCCATTCACCGTATCACATCTAGGCCATAGGCTTGGGTCCTGACAAACTTGGTATCAAGGCACTAGGTTGTTAATGGTCCACAGCATCCACACACCACATCGGTTAGAGTTTTATTCATGGTTGTGTTATTCACCATAACTAAGAGACGATGAGGTATTTTAGGAAATATTTCCCTTTTTCATGTTCTAAGTCATGCTATAGATTTAAATTAAGGTTTCAGCCCCCATAATGATTGTTCTTTGCTATGCTAGATCATTCTTAACACAAGTGGAAGAAGGGCCTGCACTCTCGAGAAACAACCAGCTCATGGTGATCTCCGGGATGCTCTCACATCACTAGAAAAAGTTGTGGCTAACCAACTAACTAAGGGGCCCAAGCCCCTCATGCTCCTATAGTAGCATATCAGGTGAGGGACTTTATAAGGATGAACCCACTGAAATTCTGTGGATCGAAAGTGGATGAGGACCCTCAAGAGTTCAATGATGAGGTTTATAAGGTTTTGGCTACCATGGTTGTGCGGTCGGAAGAAAAGGCAGAGTTGGTGACTTACCAACTCAAGGGGGTAGCACAAATATGATATACTCAATAGAAGGAGGAGAATAGGAATAACAATGTGGTGCTATGAGAGGCGTTTAAGTAGGCTTTTTTTAATGTGTTCTTCCCTTTTGAGCTTAGGGATGCCAAAATGGTGGAGTTTATCAATTTGAAGTAAGGTTAGATGAGTGGGAGGGAGTATGCCTTCATGTTCAACCAATTCTCTAAATTTTATCGTCATTTGGTTGCCGACCCTAGGTCTAAAATGAACAATTTCATGATGCATATATCTGATCTAGTGAATAAGAAGTGCCGGGCCACTATGTTGATTAATGACATGGACTTATCCCGCTTAATGACCTATGCCAAATAATTGGAGTAGGAGAAATTGAGGAAGACAAAAGGTAATGAGACCAAGAGGGCCTATTTTGATGGTAGGTTCAAAATTCCCAAAGGTGGCTGGTTTCATCAAGGCCAAGGGTCCTCTAATGCTACTAGGGGAAGGCTTGCTAATGACATCTCAAGGGCCTAAGGTGATGGTAGTGTGGGTCCTAATGCTATGTGTCCAAAATGTGGTAAGGGTCATGATGGCCTATGCTTGAGGTATACCGATTCTTGTTATGATTGTGGGGAAATGGGGCATAAGATGATAGATTGCCCTTATAATCACAACAAGGGTAAGGATGTTCATCCACAAGGCCGGGATGCTAATGTGGTTCCTTTGGAGAGGGGTTGTCAACAAGGTGGTGTTCCAAGGCATAATCGGTTCTATGCACTCAAAGAACGACAAGGGGTTGATGATGTTCCAAATGTCATCATTGGTATGTTAAAAGTCTTTTATTTTAATGTGTATGCATTGATTGATCCAGGTGCCATTCTTTTCTTTGTTACCCTCTTTGTTGCCAAGAAGTTTCATGTAGAATCCGAATTATTGTGTGAGCTATATGAGGTGTCTACTCCCGTTGGTGCATCTATTGTTGCTAGTAGAGTCTATAAAAATTACCTCATATGTATCTTGCATAAATTGTTGCCGTGTGACTTTGGTGAGTTAGACATGTTAGATTTTGAAATTATTCTTAGGATGGATTGGTTGCATGCATACTATACCTCTATTGATTGTATAACCCGTAGGTCAAATTCCAATTCCTAAATGAACTCATTCTTGAGTAGGAGAGTTATGAAGTGGTGGTAAAGGGTAGATTCATCTATTGCATTATAGCCCATAAGTTGATCTCTAAGGGGTGTCTTTATCATCTTGTGAGGGTTAGGGATGTGGAGTCCAAGTCCCTTCCTATTGAGTTATTTCGGTGGTAAATGAGTTCCTAGATGTCTTCCCAAATGACCTTGCTGATATTTCTCCCAAAAGAAAAATAGATTTTGGTGTAGACTTCCTTATCAATACTCAACCTACTTTTATTCCCCCTCACTGTATCGTCCCAATGGAGTTAAAGAAATTGAAAGAGCAATTGAGGGATTTATTGGAGAAGGGTTTTTATTAGGCTTAGCCAATCATATTGGGGTGCCCCAGTGTTATTTGTGAAGAAGAAAGATGGGTCTCTTAGAATGTGTATTGACTACTGATAACTTAATAGGGTTACTATCAAGAATAAGTATACTCTTCCAAGGATTGATGATTTGTTTGACCGATTGCAAGGGGCTAGTCACTCCTCTAAGATTAATCTTCGATCGGGGTACCATCAAGTAAAGGTTAAGGAGTGTGATATTCCTAAGATGGCCTTCTGAACTAGATATAAGTATTATGAATTTGTTATGATGTCTTTTTAGTTAACCAATGCACCAACTATTTTCATGGATCTTATGAATAGGGTCTTTAAACCCTACCTTGACTCATTTGTTGTGGTCTTTATTGATGATATTTTGGTCTATTCTCATAGTAAGGAGGAGCATATAGGTCATTTGAAGGTGGTGCTACAAAGATTGAGGGAGGAGAAGTTGTATGATAATTATGACAAGTGTGAATTTTGATTACAAAAGGTTGCCTTTCTAGGTCATGTGGTGTCAGGGGATGATATTAAGGTGGATCCCTAAAAGATAGATGTTATTAGAAATAAACCTAGACCATTGACCCCATCAGATAGTTGGAGCTTCTTAGGCCTAGCGGGTCATTACCAGAGGATTGTGAATGAGTTCTCTTCTATTAACTAAGTTGACTCAAAAGAAGGCCAAATTTGTGTGGACTGATGAGTGTGAAAAGATCTTCCAAAAATTAAAAGATAAGCTTGTGTCCACTCCTATATTGTCACTTTTGCAAGAGCTAGAATGGTTTGTTGTCTATTGTGATGCTTCAAGGGTTGGTTTGGGTTGTGTTTTGATGTAAAATGGCAAGGTGATAGCCTATACTTCTAGACACTTCAAAGTACATGCGAAGAATTACCCTACCCATGATCTTGAGTTAGCTGCCATGGTTTCTACTTTGAAAATTTGGCATCACTATTTGTATAGGGTGCATGTTGATGTGTTTACCGATCATAAGATTCTCCAATATGTGTTCACTTAAAAACATCTCAACTTGAGACAAAGAAGGTGGCTAGAATAGCTTAAGAACTATGATATGAGTGTAAACTATCATCTCGGTAAAGCTAATGTGGTGGAAGATGCTTTGAGTAAGATGTCTATGGATGGCATAGCTCATATTGATGAGATAAATGGAAAAGGGGTGGCTAGGGAGGTCCATCGATTGGCTAGATTGAGGGTTAGGTTAGAAGAGGTGGATAATGGGGGTGTTGTGGTAGCTGATGGCTCTAATATCTTCATTGATTGAGAGGTGAAAGCTGAGCAAGATCTTGACCTCGCTTTGTTAGAATTGATGGCATTGGTAAAAGATGGTAAGGTGGATCTTTTCTTCCAAGGGGGAGATGGTGTCCTTAGATACCATGGTAGGTTATGTGTGCCTTTTGTTGATGGATTGAGAGAAAGGATTCTTGATAAGGCTTATGGTTCATCCTATTCTATTCACCCTGATTCTACTAAGATGTATAAAGATTTGGGGGAGGTATATTGATGGCGAGGTATGAAAAGGGACATTGCCAAATTTGTATCCAAATGTCATAGTTGCCAATAAGTCAAAGCCAAGCCTCATAGGCCGGGTGGCCTAACCCAAGACATAGAGATTCCTACTTGGAAGTGGAAAGAGATTAATATAGACTTTATGATTGGGTTACCCAAGATTAGAAAGGGTTTCGATTCCATTTGGGTTGTGGTTGATAGGATGACGAAATCGGCTCACTTTCTCCCTGTTAAGATCACATATGGAGCAAACTATTATGCTAGGTTGTGCATTCATGACTTGGTGAGGTTGCATGGGGTTCCTTTGTATATTATATTGGATCGTTGGTGCTCAATTTTCTTCACACTTTTGGGGATCCTTTCAAAGTGGTCTTGGTAAAAGAGTTAAACTAAGTATGTCCTTTTATCCTCAAATGGATGGCCAAGTCAAAAGAACTATCCAAATGCTTGTAGATATGCTTAGGGCTTATGTATTGGAGTTTAAGGGTAGTTGGGATGATGATCTTCTACTGGTTGAGTTACCTATAACAATTGTTGTCATTGTAGCATCGATATGGCTCCTTTTGAGGCTCTCTATGGTAGAGGTTGTAGGTCATCGGTTGGGTGGTTTGAGGTTGGAGAGGTGGCTTTTTGGAGACTAGACCCGGTTATGGAGGCTTTTGAGAAGGTTATAATGATTAGAGAAAGGTTGAGGATGACCCAAAGTCGCCAAAAGTCCTATGCAGATGTAAAGAGAAGGGATCTTGAATTCAATGTTGGTGATTAGGTGTATTTTGAAGGTGTCACCCATGAAGGGTGTGGTTTGTTTTTGTAAGAAGGGCAAGTTGAGTCCAAGATATGTTGTCATTTTAGGGTAATGAGGAGGATTGGCAAGGTAGCTTATGAGTTGGAAATGCCTAGTGAGATAGATTTGGTTCATCCGATCTTTCATGTATCCATGTTGAGGAAATGTGTGGGAGATCCTAATGGTATTGTGCATCTTGATGTCATGGGTATTGTTGAAGACAACTTGACTTATTAAGAGGTTCCGATTTAGATTTTGGATAAACAGGTGAAAAGGTTGAGGAACAAGGATATGGCTTCCATTAAGGTCCTTTGGAGGAATCAACAAGTCAAAAGTGCTACATAGGAGGCCGCAGCGGCCATGCAAAAGCAATATCCTTATCTCTTCCATTCTACACAAGTCTAAGGTACTAATTCTAAGTCCTTTATATGATCTCAAGTCTTATGTTCAACCCTTATGCCATTTGCATATATTCATGTTTAAATTGACAAGTTCATGATGATTTTACACTTATGTTAAGATTTTTGAAATGATATTTAAGTGCATTATTGCATCCTTTTGTGGGCCAAAATTGTCATGTTTACGTCTCTCATGTACATTTCTTTGATATTCCAGGACGAATGTTCCCAAGGGGGAGATATTGAAATGACCCCCAAAGTGCCCTAAAATGTGCCTTGGAAGTGTTCGGATTTGTAATTTTCATATATCTCAAAATTCATGCGTGATATTAAAATTATGATTTCATATTCTTGATCAGGGGGGAAAATTGAGTGGGAAATGCATCTAACCTTGATTTTTTGAGCAAACGAATCACAATTTCAATTTTCCAAAAATCAAATTCCAGAGAGCTCTCCGCGCCCTAGCGCGACGCACTAAGGGCACGCCACAGTGTTAAATTGTTGCCTATTTTTAGTCCTGTCCAAGGCTTTTGGGTCTTGGGGCTGAGTCATCCCATTCGTGAAGAAACCTATACTTAGCCATATTTTATCTTCATATCGTACAAGACATTCCCCAACACTCTCTCAAACCTTTAGACTAACATTTCTCTCAAAATTCGAATGTCCAAATCTCTTCCGGATCTTCAGGAATTGACCCAAGCATCAAGTCTCCAATCAAATCCTCTTCAAGAAATTCTCCAAAGTCAAGGTATTTAGGTTTCAACCATTGGGTTCTTTCACCCATGGTACCAAGCCTTCTTTTTACCTAAATTGAATGATTTCAAGTTGATTTACTTATGGGTCTTACATATTATGAATTAGACTATGAATTATGTTGGAGTTTCATAAATTTGTGACTATTTGAGCATGTTTTGAGCTTAGAATCTATGCTCTATTGTTTGACTTGATGAAGGATTTTGATGTATATTGCATGAGGGTATTACCAAGTGCTGGTGGGTGATTTTACATTGGATTTTCTTGCATGATGTCACTCTTGAATTGCATAATCTTGCACTAGCATTACACACCCAACAACTGTTTGATAAAATGTCTGGTTTTGGATTCATGAACTATTAATAATCCATTGCATGACCTATGACTTGAATGACTCTATGATGATGAAAAGAAGGTATTTATGTGATGATTTCATGAAAACTATCTATTGTGATAAAAGTTTATGAATTGCCTAATTCGGGGGGTAGTAGGCCCGAACTGCCATGTTGAGGGGTATATACCTCAATTTCCTAACTCAGGAGGTGGTAGGCTTGTGCTATCACATTGAGGGGTATATACCTCATTCTCCTAGTTCAGGGGTTGTTGGCCCGTGCTACCACATTGGGGGGTATATACCTCAATTGCCTATCTCAGGGGGTGGTAGGCCTAATCTACCACATTTTTGGGAGGGGTAATACCTTAATTTCCTCACCAAGGAGGTAGGCCTTGGTTATCTAATGATGGTCACGTTTTTCACAGGTAATATATTCTATATAAGCATGTTTTAGGTCAAGTATTATTCATTCATGTCATATTGCTAATATGTTTTCTCTTGTTTATGATATTGCATTTTCCCATGTGCATGTCTCTTGTTGCATTGAATCCTACATACTTAGTATATTCAAATGTACTAACGCATACTCTATGCCTACATGATATTACTGTGTAGGGACCAGAGCACCAATTAATCCTCCTCCTCCTCATGGCTATTACTTCTACTCAAAGCTAGTTGGTGAGACCTCAATTCCGGGGACAATGACTTTGATCTTATGATATGTATTATGACTCTCTTTCATTTATTGTACATTCATGACTATGAGGGGGAGCTCGGTTGCTTCTCTTATCCCCTGCTCTTATCTATGTTGTAGAGGTGTTGTTGGATAAGTTATGATATTATGTTATGAGCCTTAACTCTCTTGATTTAATGATGTCTTGTGTTAGGAAAGACTTTCCCTTAGCCCCTTTAGCCCTTACATTTACTCTTATTAATGTTGTTTAATGCTTCCGTGACCAAGGATATGTAATGATATGTAAAGAGTCTTGTTTGGGGTTCTCTCGGGTTCCCCATTCGTCGAGTCACATCTATGCCCTAGGATTGGGTCTTGACAACTAGAGTCACCAATACATAACCTCAACCTAGAAGCATGAAGAACGAAATGAACCACCATCATGCCCATAGGCAAATCGAACTCATACACAACCTTACCAGTCCTCCTCTACACTCTATAAGGACTTAGAAACCATGAACCCAATCCCCTTTCTTGGTAATCCGGACCACACCTCCATGGGTAGGACTTCGAAGTGAACCCAATCATCAATACAAGCACACATGGCCTACCTTAGTATCTAATGACACCATCTTCCTCTTGGGAGAAAACCTCCATGTTACCATCTCTCACCAGAGCCTTCATCTACTCAACCAACGAAGATTAAGAACTACTAGCCGCTACTACACCACCATAGTCAATATCTTCCAAATTAACTCCTAATTCAACCAACCAATGGACCTCCCTAATCACCTTTTTGTCACCACCATCAACATATGCTAGGCTACCCATAGTCACCCCATCGATCATAATATTAGCCTTACCGAGGTAATAATTCACACTCATATCATAATCATTAAGGAGCTCTAACCACCTTCTTACTACCCATAATTCATACTTGTCATGTTTAGAAAATAACCTCCCATCCCCCAAGATTTGCAACACTATCCCTAAATGATTCATAAGCTCTAAATAAGTCAATACTCCATCATTAAATACCACCACAAGTATGACAAGGTAGGGTTTTAAGACCCTATTTATGAAACCCATAGATATAGCTGGTGCATTAGTCAACCCAACAACTCCACGACGACTTAAAATGATCACTCCTAGAGCAAATAACACATGATGATATCACCTACCCTCATCCTCAGTTAGGGCATAACCTGAATCGAATATCAATCTTAGAAAAATGACTAGCCTATTGTAGTTGACCAAGTAGATCATCCATCCTTAACCATTAAATCAAATTCAACCAAGATCACAAGAAAAGACTGTATGCAATAAGAATATGGGGCAACCCTTATAGAACTTCTAGCCATAATAGACTCACACAACCATTCGGGACACACATGAATCTTACTACCAACAAAAAGGAATAATTCAACAAGTAGCGACTCCCATAACTATCAAAGCGTGCACAATAAAAATCAAGAAAACCCTTGATATACCGATAACATCATCGGGCACCTCATCCCGCCTTGCCTCCTTTGAAGAGCATAGAATCAATTATGTCTTGGAGCACCCCCTTGATCAACATCACCACCTTTACCCTTGTTTTAAGCATATGGACAATCCAAAATTTTGTGGCCTATCTCACTACACCCAAAGCATGCACCCGTGTTCCTCTAATATGTGCCATTATGTTTTCTCCCATATTTTGGGCATCTAGGATGAACCACCCTCTCATCACCTTCTTGGTGACTTGGGTCAGGTACCACTTCCTTGTAAACCCTCTTGTTTGGAGAACTAGAGGACCCTTAGCCTTCAAACTCAAAATTTTGTTGAAATAGGTCACCCTAAAATCGAGCCCTCTTGAGCTTCCCACTTCTCTTCTTCCTAAGTTTCTCCTCTCAAGTTGTTCAGCAAAGGTCATGAGCTGACATATATCCATATCTCTTACAAGCATCGCTATACGATACTCTTCATTAACCAAATCAAATGCCCCTATCACAAACTTGTTCATCCGTGGCCTAGGGTCGGCTACCAAATGTAGACCATACTTCGAAAGATTTTTGAACTTGAGAACATATTCACTCACACTCATGGAACCTTTCTTAAGGTTCATGAACTCTATCACTTTATCCTATCTCAACTCAAGAGGGAAGAACCGATTGAGGAAGATAGCTTTGAACTCCTTCTAAAAAATAGTGTCATGGCTTCCCCTCTCCATCTTCCATTGAACAAACTAAATTTGAGCTACACATTTTAGTTGATAAGCCACTAGATCCGCCTTTTCCTCTAAACTTACACTCATGATGGATAACACCTTATACATCTCATCTATGAATTCTTGGGGGTCCTCATCCACCTTAGACCCATGGAAATCCAGTGGGTTCATCTTTGTAAATTCCCTCACTCTAGAGGCTAGAGTAGGAGCATAATGGGCTTGGTCCCCTTGGTTGATTTGATTGGTAATGGCATAGGTCAACATAGTTATAGCATTCTGAAACTCAACCTCGATAGCCCCTCTACCTTGAGGAGCGGGATAGGCTGATTATCCCTCGGGTATATGAGTTCTTCTTCATCTTGGGAAAGGCATGATCTAGCATAGAAAATAACAATTGTTAGGTGGAAATCTTACATGACTTCTTTAGCACGACATAGAGTAAGAAGAAGGAAAACATTTCCTAGAATATCTCATAGCCTCTTACTCATAGTTTTGGTGTACAGCACAACCATGAATAAGACTCTAATCGATGTGGTGTGTTAGATGTAGAGGATTATTATCAACCTATTTCTATGATACCAAGTTTTTCATGACCCAAACTTGGGCCTAGATATGACACAGCGCATGGAGAACCAAAGGAACCCCAAGCAAGCCTCTTAACCTATCATTACACATCCTTTGTCATAGAAGCAATTTAAACAACAATAAGAGAGTAGAAATAAGGGCATATGGACTAAGAGAAAACCTTCATTTCATAAAACATCTAGAGAGTCAAGCTTATAGCTTTATTACATACTTGTCCAACAACACCTCTAAACATAGAACTTAGCGGGGCCAAGACAAGCACCCTGGCTCACCTTCATACTAATGATAATAGGTAATCCAAATATATAAGATATAGTCTAAACATAAGCATGAGAGAAGATAGATATTGTCCCTGTACATAAGGACTCACCAAAAGCTAATTTGAACAATTCGTCTAGCGACGTAGAAGAGAATCAATTGGAGCTCTGGTTCCTACATGATGATATTATGTGGTCATAGAGTATGCATTAGTACATTTGAATATACTAAGTATGTATCATGTAATATAATAAGAGATAGGCAACATAGTCAAAATGCATAAGCATAAGCAAGTGATAGTATAATATCAATATGACATGCATGATCAATGCTTGAAGTAAAACATGCTTAGTCATAATCAGGTAATGTAAACTCAATATGGAGTATAAGTATGCTTAATATTTACACAAATGTTCTTGACAATGGCCAAGAAGTTACCCACTCACCTTACAGTATAACCCTTTTTGGACAGTGTTGCCGATACCCCTACTTTATGACATAGTCTTTTGGATAGGTAGTATGAGATGCCTCTTACCTTGCAATACAATCCTTTCAGTAAGAGTCATGAATAATTCTACCTTAACACATGACCTTATTAGTCAAAGTCCTTAAGTATCCTTACCGTATGATATAATCTCTTCGATAAAAAAGGGGGGTGTACTTGCCTTACGATATGATCTTATCGATAGAAGAGATCCTTCCTTACAGTATGTCCTTTTCAGTAGGTTATCCCTACCTTATGATATAATATTTTAAGTAGGAACTATTAGTCATTCTATCTTATAATATGGCCTTTTTAGTAAATTATCCATACCTTATGATATGATCTTTTTGGTGGGAATCATGATTTGTACCTTATGGAATGACCTCTTCGATAGATTGTCCATACCTTATGATAAATTCCTTTTGGTAGGAACTATTAGTCATTCTACACTATGGAAAAGCCTTTTTGATAGAGTGTCCATACCTTATGATATAATCTTTTAAGTACGAGTCAACAAAATAGCTTATCAAACCATTACATTTCAAGAATCAAGAAAGGGCTTCTCAATCTTCTCAAGAACATAATAACATGAAACTGAACTATCTACTTGAAACCCTATAGGTACTTTTCATGAATTCAACACATATTCACATTCATTTCATCATCCTAAAGCCACTTGACTCATAAGCCATGCAATAAGCCCTCAATAACTCAAGAATCCATAATTGGACATTTTATCAAACACTTGGCGGGTGTGTAAGGCTAGTTCAAAATCATGCAATTTAAGAATGAAATCATGCAAGAAAAATCAATGTAAAACCACCCATCAATACTTGGTAACACCCTTATACAATATACACCCAAAACCCTTCATCAAATCTCAAGATAGATCAAAGACTCATAGCCCAAAACATGCTTAAACAGTCACACTTTTACAAAACTTTAACATAGTTCATAGTCAAATTCATAGTAAGTAAACCCATATGCAAATCTACTTAGGAACATGAGTTTTATCTAAAAAGAAGATTAAGCACCATGGGTGAAGGAATCCAATTGTTGAAACTCACATACCTTGACTTTAGAGAATTCCTTGAAGAAGATTTGGATGGAGGCTTAAAGCTCGGATGAATTCCTTAAGATCCAGAAGAGATTTGGGACTTGAATTTTGGAGGAAATATTTGTCTAAGTATTTAAGAGAGTACCGGGGAATGTCTTGTATGATATGAAGGTGAAATATGGCTAAACATAGGTCCTTTCACCCATAGGAAGTGCTAGGTCCAAGATCCAAAAGACTTGGACTGAACTAATAAAACTGGGTAAATATACCTTCTCCGTGCCCCTGGCGCATAGCGCCTGGGGCGCACTAGCTCATTGAAAATCATTCGCTTTATGTTTTCAAATTTCGTTATGGTTGCACCAAAATCAGGGTTAGACCTATTTCCCACTCAATTTTGTCCCTTGAACAAGAATATGAGGTCGAATTTTTGATATCATGCACAAATTGTGAGATATATAGAAATTATAATTCTAAGCACTCTCAAACACATTTTAAGGCACTTTTTCGGATCGTTTCATCTGTCTTAGATAAGTATGAGGAGTTGAAGTCAATTTTAAGAGAAGAACTGTGATCAGGGCTTTTATGAGAAAACATTGAACAATTATGAGTCATGGTGAGAGTTTGAGAGAGAAAGAGTCAGTGAAGGGTCATATGAGAAAGATGAGAGGATTGAGGGAGAAGAAATTCTTTTAAGAAAGGGGAAGGAGCAAATGAATGGATGGCTGAAGGCGATAAGGCAGAAGAAACGAAGAGTTTTGTCTGACCAGAAGGTGCAATCCTGTAGAGGGTCATGATGATTAATAAGTGGAGGAGAGAAAGGGATAAAAATAGGAAAAAAAATAATTTTAAAAAGGTTTAATAATGACAAAGGATTTTATGGTCTAAAATAGTGCAAAATGAAAAAGAAAGAAAATAAAAAATCATTAATTTGGAAAAAAGTCTAACATTTAATTTTTTTCATAAGTAAGAAAATCTTTCTTCATGCAATGGTTTTGTAAAAATATCTACGAGTTGATTTTTGGTATTGACAAAATCCATATAAAGTCTGCTTTTTCAACATGATCACAGATAAAATGATGCTTAATATCAATGTGCTTTGCTCTAGAGTGATGCACAGTGTATTAAGACAAATAAATTGCACAAGTATTGTCACAAAAAATAGGAACCTGTTTAAAAGACATGTTGAAGTCTTCAAGTTGATGCTTGATCCAAAGCAGTTGAGTGCTACAGCTTCCTATAGCCATCTATTCAGATTTCATGGTCTATAGTGCAAGAAAAGCCTATTTTTTGCTTTGCCAAGAGATGAGTGGTTCTCCTAGTAGCTGACACTCTCCACTAGTGCTTTTTATATCTAATTTATTTCTTACAAAATCTGCATCTAAATAACCAATTAAAGAAAAAATAGAAGAGTTTGGGTACCACCAGCAAAAATCTGTTGTTCTAATCAGATATATTCTTTTGACGATAGTTAGATGAGACTCTTTGGGAGTCAATTAGAACCTTGCTGTCACAACCCAAACTAGAGCCTAGATATGACATGACTCATTGGGAACCCAGAGAAAACTCAAACAATACTCTTAATATATCATTACACATCCTTGATCATGGTAGCATTTAAACACATCAATTTTACCCAAGCAAGCCTCTTAATATATCATGTTTAGCCTTCTCATTGGAATTTGCTCACTTTCGATATTCAAATTTTGATATGGTTGCTCTAAAATCAGGCTTAGATCTATTTCCTAATCAATTTTTTTCCCTGATCAAGAATATAAAGTTGAATTTTGATATCATGCATGGATTTCGAGATATGTGAAAATTAAGATTTTTGGTACTTTTGAGGCATATTTTCAGACACTTTTTGGGGTTGTTTCACTTGCACACTTGCATACACTAAATATGATGTTAGGTTGGCCGACAGTGAAATAGAGTAGTGATCTAATCATGTCTCGGTACACCTTTTCATTCATATTCGTTCCAGTATTGTCAACTTCAAGGTAGGTTGAAGGACTCATGGAGTGCCACTGGCTTTTCCTTTGTCCAAGTTGAAATGTTTGATCAAGTCCTAGCATATTCTCTCTGATAGATGAAGATTCCCTTTGAGATTTGTTGATTTAAAGTCCAAGAAGAAATATGATATCACTCATGAGGCTAATTTCAAATTCTCCTTTCATAAGAATAGCAAAATTGTCGCACAAAGAGATGTTAGGACTACCAAAAATGATGCAATCCATATAAATTTGAACGATAAGCAAATTTGAATTTAACTTTTGAACAAAAAGAGTGGTGTCAATATTTCCTCTTTTAATATTATTTTTTAGGAGAAAATTACTAAGATGGTCATACTAGGCTTTTGGAGCTTGTTTCAGCCCATAGGGAGCTTTTGATAATTGAAAAACATGACTAGGTAAGGAAGGATTTTCAAAATCGGGGGTTGTTTAACAAAAAGCTTTTCTTTGATAAAACCATTTAAGAAGGCACTCTGAACATCCATTTGAAAAAGTTTGAAGCGATAGAAAGAGGCATAAGCAAGTAAAATATGAACAGATTCTAACCTCTCCATAGGAAAAACGTTTCGTCCTAGTCTACACCTTCCTGTTGACAGTAGCCTTGGGCTACTAGTCTAGCTTTATTTTTTATAGTTTTTTAATCTTCATCCATTTTGTTCTAGAAGACCCATTTAGTTTCGATGACAGAGCAGTTGTCAAGTCTTTCTACCAGAGTCCATAATTGATTTTGTTCAAATTGTTCTAACTCCTCTTTCATGGCATTTACCCATAATTTATCTTTTAAAGCTTCATCTATCTTTTTAGGTTCCAATTGAGAGACTAATGCAACTGAAGCTTTTTTTTTCTAGAGACACCCTAGTTTGCATTCTCTCCGAGGAAATATTTGATGGTGAAATCATTCTTGCACTATATCTCTATTCTCGGGGAACCACTAGTTTGTCTGGGAGTGTAGTCAACTTTTGCAGATCTTTTAGTTGGCTCCTCAATTTGAGTGGTGTTGGTGGAGGAATGAGTGGGAGTACTCTGAACTGGATTCGTCAAGGAGCTACATGCTTGGGTTAGAGTCATCAAAAACAACATGAATAGATTCTTCAACACTAAGAGTGTATTTATTAAAAACCGTGAAAGCTCAACTAGAGGGATAGTAGCTTACAAACATACCTTCATCACTTCTTAGACCAAACTTACCAAGATTAGTTTTAACATTATTGTGGACATAACATTTGAATCTAAAAGAATGAAAGTAACTTATGTTGGGCTTCTTTCCCTTCTAGAGTTCATAAGGAGTCTTCCTGGAAATTGGTCTCATCATGCATCTATTTATCACGTGGCATGTAGTGCTAACTGCTTCAGTGCAGAAATGATCCAAAAGACCTTGATCAAGGAGCATGGTTTGGGCGGTGTCCTAGAGATCAATTTTTCCATTCTACAACTCCATTTTGCTGTGGAGATCTGGGTGAGGAGAAGTTTTAAGATATTCCATTGTTGTTTCAAAATTCTTCGAAGAGTTTATTTTCAAATTCTCCTCCGTGGTCATTATGAATGCTGGTGATAAAATAAACTGCTTCTTTTTGAATCTTTTTATAAAAAATTTCAAAATTTGTGAAAGCTTTATGCTTATGAGACAAAATGATAATACAAGTGAAATGAGAGTAATCATCAATAATAATGTAGGCATAATATTTACCACCAATACTTTCTATTTTAATTGGCTCGAACAGGTCCATGTGCAATAACTAGAGAGACTTTAATGTCTTGAAAGAGTCAATAGTTGTGAAGAATTACTTGGTTTGTTTTCGAAACCAACAAGCATCACATGGATAGTCCTTTCAAACTTTAGTTTGGGAAGTTCAATGACTAGATCTAGTCTAGAGAATTTTTCAATTGCAGGCATGCTAGCATGCCCAAGTTTCCTATGCCATACCCAAGGATCATTTGAGATTGCAGTTAAGCATGTAAGAGTAGGTAAATCCATATTATTTATCACATAGACGTTATCAACGCTATCCCTAATGATGGTGATAATTTTATACTGATTTCTAATGGTGTTTTTTTTACAGAGTTGAAGTGCACATCGAAGTCAACATCACATGGTTGACTGATGCTTTGAAGATTATGCTTTAGCCCATCTACTAGATAAACTTCTATAAGATCACATGAAGGGCTTATGGTGATTATGCCCACACCGATGACTTCTCCTTTTGTGTTATTACCAAATCTTACCTAGCCTCCATCCAATTTGTTTATACTCTTGAGATTTTCTTTCTTTCTAGTCATATGTCTTGAGCACTTGCTATCTATCACCTATATTCCTTTCCTATAAGTCTGCTTTGAGGGTACCTACATTAAGAACCAATTAATTTGTTTTGGGTAGCCAAATTTTATTGGATCCTTGATTGTTAGTAGAGGAGACTTTTGGTCTCCAAATCCATTTTCCTAAATTAAAGATTTTGGAGTTGAAGTATTTGTGACTAATTTTATCACAAGTAAAGTAGGCTGATTTAATAACCACCTTGTTTTCAGATTCAGAAAACTTTGATGAAATAGTTTAAAAAGAGGAGTTTGAGCAAAAAGAGCTATAACTTGGTGGTTTTTGGATGTTGTTGAGTTGTATCTTAACATCATTAAGTTCTTTTTGAAGTAAGTTGACTTCAAATTTACTTGATTCTAGAAGTATCTCAAAGTTCTTTAAAAGGGATTTTATTGTATTCATCAATAACTTCTGGTGTTCATCAGTGATCATGTCAATAATGTTTTGAATATCATGATAGTTTGGGCAATTAAGATTTCTCACCTCACTGGTTTCTCCAAGGGCCATAAAGTAGATGCTTGCGTCTTCTGCTAGTTCATCCTCAGAGCCTTCTTCATCACTTCATACACTTAGGGATTGAGTTGCTAGTCGTATGTGAGTTTTTTCTTTTTAATCTAGGGAGGTTTTGTCAGATATATCTAGACCTTCCACAGTAGTAACATTTGTTATCATTTCTAGTCATTTTGTCTCATGTCTTGTTGTGGCCATTATCTTCTTTGCCTGTGTATTTGTCTGACCCCACATGTAGTTACTACCATCCTCTCATTGCTAGCTTTGTCCAATTCTTCCTCGTCAGTGAAAGTTTCTGCACTGAATGCAACTAACTTTTTCTTTTCATGCTTATGATATCTGTTTATATAATTTTGCTCATATGCCTTGAGATTTACAAAGTTCATCATACATCATATTTTGCAAATCACTATCGTGTAGTATAGCAGCCTTAGTTTACCCCTCTTTAGGAAGGCTTCAAATCAATTTCCTGACTTGCAAAGTGTTTGAATAGACCATTCCTAATGATTTCAATTCGCTAACTATTTTGATGAACCTTGAGAACATGGTTTCAACATCCTCATCATCATCCATCTTGAATAGTTCATATTCATTGACCAGGGCTTTTATTCAAGCTTCTTTGACTTTGCTTGTTTCTTCATAAGTAACTTCAATCTTGTCGCACATTTCTTTTTCCATCTCACTTGTAGAGATTTTATCATATTCGTATACGCTAACAGCACAATAGAGAAGACTGATGGCTCTAGCATTGGTTTGTTCCTATTGTTCATTGGTGATCTTGAATGATTCTAGATCAATGATTTTTGTCCCCATAAGTGCCAGGTGTGGACTTAGGATCCTTTTTGATAACTAGCCATGCTTGAAAATTAGTATACTAGACAAAGATTCTAAACTTTTTTTCTAGTGGAAGTAATGCTAACTATTGAAGTAAGGGGGACAGTTTGACGAGTGACTATCTTGAAAAATAGCACCAGGAATTTGATAGTTTGTTATTTGATCTTTGCTCACAAGTTTTTAGGCTCTTTTCCATGATACTTTGCTCTGATACCAATTGATTGTTAAGAAAGGGGATGAATTGAAATTTAAGAGTAATTGACTAACTTAATTTGATAGTCGAATAACTTTGAATGGTAATTGGCACGGACAAAATAGTACAAAATTGATAGTAAGCAATTTTCATACTAGTTTAGAATACCAAGGTGGTGCCTACTTCTAGTCCTCTTGGGTCACAAAGGGTTCGTTAAAGATCAAAGAAGAGTAATGGGTTATAGTAGGATATTTTAAAGATCAAAGTTGAGTAATGGGCTACTGTAGGATATTTTCACTAAGTCTGATTCACAGATTAGAACCTCAACTTCTCTTAAGAAAGCCTAGTCTAAAAACTCTAACTTTTCTCTCTTTCTGTACAGCTGTTCACACACTAGGAGTACAATGTTAATATTAAGTACAAGAGTAGAGTTTAAGGCCAAATCGATTTACTTTCAAGAATAACTTATCTCCAAATCTTGAAAGAGAGCTGTAATAAGAGGCTTCCAAAATTCTAGACGATAATTTTTTGACCCACGGGATTTCTTCCAATCAAGGATATTGAGGATTCCTTGATTGGGATTGTGTACAGCTTAATTGGATATTTTTTCTTCCTTCAAAGATGAGATTTACAACACTCCACATTGATTGATATCTTTCCTTATTTCCAAGATGTGACATGTACTACTTTGAGAAATGATTCTTTGAGATCTGCCTTGTTATCCTATCTTTCTTTTTCATAGTTTCTCCAAGGATCTTGTAGGTTGCCTATTCATCTTTCCTTTTTGATTTTCTAGCAAATGAGATTATAAAAAGTTGTTAGATACTAACAATACTCACAATACAAATACATGCATCATCAAAAACAAATAGAGAAAAGAGAAAGGAGTGATGCAAATTAACTTTATCTAAGGTGCCATCGTAGACATACCCACTATTAATTTCAAGATCATTGTTATGAGTACTCTTAAGAATTGGAACACACACAGAATAAGAAACAATGGAAAAATAAATACCACCTCCATTCTCAACATTATCCTTCCCCATAAGAGTAATCTCATTTTCTAAGAAGAGATTTCAATATTTGGGACGATAATCTTCAAACCATAGTAGGTTATTATGAAAAGTATAGTGCAAGGACTTGGACCTTGGGAGTCCTTACCTAAGCTAAAAAAATCATTTCTTAGACCTTTGGGCCAACGATCCCCTTTAAGAAACCCTACATGACCCATGGTACACTCGATGGGCCATATAAGGTGTCATGGAAGGGGCCTTGGCCTTGAAAAGGCTATGTCTTGCCAAGTCAAGAGGCTGCCTTGAGGATGTGCCCACCATAGAGCATATCACGACTACTGGTACACACCATGAGTCGTGGAGTGCCTCATACAGGGGCCTCTCACAAGGTCATCAAGGCTTTGGCTCAAAGGTCCTCACCACGGACCCCTTCACGGCCTGTGGTGCACACTATGACTTAAAGAGGGTTCGTGAGTGGTTTCATTAAGGTCCTTCCGGAGGCCTTACCTTGTTGCCTCCAAGGTGTACCACCGCAAAGCCCTATACAGCTTATGGTGCACCCCGTAACGCACAGTGGCATCTATGGAATGCACACTTGTGCAATTTATCTCTATTTTATATGGGGCTAATTTAGTATTTTTGCCTCTTTCATTGGTCTTTTAGGACTTTTATGACTATGTTAATATTCTTAAATCATGCCTAAGTCATTTTATCCATTTCCTTCTATTCTCAACACTTAGATCCTAAAGATCAAGTCTTAAAAACTCTATTCAAGTCAATATTTGAAGATTCAACCAAGGGTTTCAAGTATGCTTTCAAGATATGTGTGGTTTTATTCATGATTCCTTTTCAATCATAAAGACCAGCTTTTATCTTTCAAAGTTTTCATGAACTTTAAGTGAACTTGAAGGTAATTTTCATGATTTTGGTTTTGAATTGCTAAAATTATATTATGGGTCATCTTCAAATGATAAAATAAGTATGAATTACTCCATGTTCCTTTGATTTGCATAATTTTTATAAGATTTGAGCTTGCATATTTCTTTTAAGCTTATTTTCATGCGTGGGTAGTATGACTTATGATACGAATGTGGATTTAATTGTGGTTTTTGCATGAACCTGCCTTAGTTTCATGATTTAAGTATGAATTTCAAGTACACATGTTACTCTTCCACTCTTCATGTCATATGCATGCATGAACATGGCTTTTCATGAAGTTTTATTATGGGTTTGACTATTAATTATGGATATAATTATAATTTCAAGGCAAGTATGGTTGTGACCTGAATATGATCACAATGATGATTATTAAATCGCTTTAAGCACTCATAGGTGTGTTAACACCACCAAGTAAAAGTATAAATGAACTACTCATATGCATGTAAGCATATTTTATATGATTTGGCTTTAGGGACCAACTTTGTATGAAAATAATTTAAAATGGTTTAAGATCCTATGTATATATACTATGTATCCTATGGATGATGACTTGTACCAAATGGTTACTCAGGACTCCCTATAGGAAGTTATCTGATTACTTAAGACTCCCTATGGGGCTACGTGGTTACTCAGAACTCCCTTTGGGAGGTCATATAGATACGCTTGGACTCCCTATGAGAGGTTATATGGTTACTCTTAGACTCACTATGTAAGGTTATGTTTGTTACGATCATCTCCTAATATGTTCATGTAATAAAGCATTCATGCACCATGATATTTTATGGCATCATGCTATGACTAAACTTTCTCATATACTTCATTTATATATATATATATATATATGTGTGTGTGTGTGTGTGTGTGTGTGTGTGTGTGTGTGTGTGTGTGTGTTTGTGTGTGTGTGTGCGCGCGCCTTTTCTCATCTGGCACTTTAATGCAGGTTTTACATTTCACACATGCATACTTAATACATTCAAAATACTACTCCATGCCTATATTATATTGTAATGCAGGAGCATGTGCTACTTTCGATAATGCTCATGGCTAGATCCTGGTATTATCACAATATCAATTGTGTGAGTCCTCCAGATTTGAGGACTGGACCGATTTTCATTCTATTCATGCTATAGTTGTACTAGAGATAATCTCTTCCTTTATTTCTGGGTGAGCCAGGGAGTATTTGAGCCTTCGTCGTATACTATGTTAGAGGCATGTTTAGGACATACGATTGTATTTCATTTTCAAACTTGTATACTCTATCTTATGGTCTATTTCATATTGAGACACATATTATGGCTCAAGCTATATGTATGCTTCCTCTTATGTATGTTTCTCTTGTCACTGCCTTTGATGCTTGTATGTATACTAAGGGTTAATTTGACATTTCTTTAAGGATCTCATTTACTATGTTACGACCAGGCCTTAGACTTGGGTCATCACAAACTTGGTGTTAGATCAATAAGATTTTGAAATAGTCCTTGGAACCCAATATGCAACATTTAGTAGAGTCATATTCATGCATAAGAAGTTCACCATGTCTATGAATAAGAGGCTATAAGACGTTTAGGAAATATCTCATTTCTTCATAATTTATGTCGTGTCATAGAATGTGTGCTAAGGATTTCTTAATCTAATGATTATTCTTTGATGACTTTACAGATGATGCCTCAAAGAATAGCTCCACAACCTAGGCAGTTGATGAAGATCAAGCTTCTCTAGTGCCTATGGAGCCAGTGACTAACGCTGAATCTCAAACCTCTATTACTATAATGGGTCGAGTTTTATTTTCTTAAGTGGGTTAGGCTGCACCTACTCCTCATTATGATGCTCCATAACTCTATCCTCATATTTACCCAAGTTTCAAGCTTCAACCCAATATATTGGAGGTGTATTAGAGTCATAAGAGACCTCTAGTACTTAGACGAGTTCAAGACTTTCCTATAAATTGAGTTTTGAGTGTTAGATTATGCAAATGTCAACTTTAAATGACCATAAATCTTAGCACAGAAAGCATTGGAGGTCTCATAATGTGCCAAATGAAAGCCATTTGATTTTAGCTTTCCAATGCACTTGGTTTCACCTCATTTAGAGTTCAAAATCAAAAGTTATGACCATTTTACTAAACACTGCCAGTGTAGAGATGCAATATGAGACCTCCCACACGGGTCGTAACTCGGGGTACAAGTCATAGTTTGGCCTCTTAGCAATTTCCAAAAGCTCTAACATTGAGCCAAAGGTTTGTAATAAGGGTTCTGCAGGTTGTAACAGGCCTGTAATGGGCTTTTGACAACTTTTAAGAAGGGTTGTTTTGGTCCTTTCCCCACCCTTTCTAAGCCTAAGGGCGACATTTTACACTCAAATCAGTCCTAAAATACCTCAGATAGCCTCTTTTATGTTGAAATATTCTTTGTAAGGCATAGAAGCAAAATTCAAGAGAAGAGGGGCTAGGGTTTGAAGGAGAATTTGAGAAATCTTCTAATTTCGTCTAAGATACTTTAAGATTCTACACTCTCAAGTATGTAAGGCTTACCAAAGTGTGAATTCCTTTCTTCACATGCCCTTTTCCATTATATTGAGTCAATATTTGATGAGAGTTGAGATTTTTGAGAAATTTCTTCTATTTTAATACTATATCTTTGTATTAATCATGAGGTCTTATTTTACATTACATTATATGAGATCATTCCTATGTTTTCATGAGCATAAATGTGAGATGTATACATGTATTTTCATTCTTGATAGTATGAACCCTAATTTACACGCTTCTATGAAATTTTATGCATAAATTGAACATATTGAGTTGGGTAAATTATGCATCTTGAATTGAGTGAATTGATACACATTAAGCTGAGTAACTTGAGTATACATGAGCATGAGGTGTATGTTGCATTGAGTCAACTATATTATAATATATAATTGATTAATGACCCTAGAAAGTGCCTGAAAATGTGCCTTGGAAGTGCCTAGAATCTTGTTTTCCAAATATCTAAAAATCCATTTGTTATTTCAAAAATCTGACTTCATATTCTTGTTTAGGGGGTCCAAATTAGGGGTCAAGTGTCTAACCTCGATTTAAAGAAAAGGAATCGATTTATGAAATTTGCACTTAGTGCAATTTCCAGTGAGGGTCTGTGACCTCTCCGTGACGCGAAGATATGTAAATTCTGCACTGTTTTTCTTAGTCTATCCAGATTTTTTTAAATGTTGGGCCTAAGTTTTTCCAAGCATGTTTTACTTATACTTAGTCTTATTTCACCCTCATATCACCCTAAACATTCTCCAATACTCACCAAGACACTTAGCCAAATATTTGCCCCTAAATTCATTTCCCGAACTCAAGACCAATCTTAAGGATTTCATCAAGGATCTCACTTAAGCTTCAAGTCTTCATTTCCAATCTTCTTCAAAGTTTCTCCAAGGTCAAGCTATGTGGTGTTGAACCGTTGGGTCCTTCTATCTATGGTTCCTAAACCCTCTTTTAACTAATATTGTATGATTTAAAGTTGATTTTACATATTAGTCTTGTATATTGAGAAATTTACTGCACAGTGATTTTAGTTCATGAAAGTACGATTGTCTTAGAATGTTTTGAGCTCCAAATCTTGGATCTAATGTTGGATTTGATGAGAGGTTTTGATATGAATGTTTAGGGGTTGTTGCAAGGTATTGATTGATGGTTTTACTATAGATTTTCTTGCATGATTTCATCTCTAAATTGCATGGTCTTTTACCCCTATTTCACACCGCTAAGTATTTCATAAAATGTCCAACTAGTGTTTCTTGAGGAAATGAAGGTTCGAAGTATGAGATATGATATGATTGATTTTATGATAATGAAATGATCTTATGTATATGCTATACTCTATATAAAGTATTGCATTAGACTATACCAGATATGGGGGGACACGAGCCTAGGTAAACATGTTGGGGTTTATACCCATCAACCATGCGAAGGGTTTATACTTCGTCCCCATGTTGATAAGGTGTGACTATCATCAAACATAAGAGGGGTTTATACTTCATCACCGTGTTGATAAGGTTTGATTATCATCAACTATGTGAGGGGTTTATGCCACATAACTACCAAGTGGTTTATATCTTGAATAGCTAGCTTGGTCTCTTCAGCACTTATGATATTCTATATGAACGTGAATTACTTAAGCATGTTTACTATGCATTGATCATTCATGTCATATTGTTATATCATTGCCTATGGTCTATTGTTATCATGTTGATTATGAAGCTTAACTCTTGTTGCATTGCATCCCACATACTTAGTACATTCAAATGTACTAATGCATACTCTTACCTACATGACATCACCATGTAGGAACCGGTGCCTAGGTTGATCCTCCTCCTCCTCCACGTAGCTAGTCGGTACTATTTCAAGCTTGTTGGTAACTCTTCCATTCTGGGGACCTTGGTTATGCTTTCCTCTTTCCTTGTATTGAGACATTCTATTTTGTGTTCTAGTTGACTATGAGGGTGAGTCTCGTTACTTTGTCTTGGCCCCCGCTCTATCTATGTATTTAGAGGTGTTTATTTGACAAGTTGTGTATTTATGACATGAGCTATGATGTTTTGCCTCTTGAGGTTGATATTTTGGAACTATCCCTTAGACCCTTTGCCTTTTATGCTTATTTTATGTCTTCAACATGCTTCCGTGACCAATAATGTGCAATGATAAGTTGAGAGGCTTGATTAGGGTTCCTTCGGGTTCCCCATTCACCATGTCATATCTAGGCCCTAGGCTTGGGTCATGACAAACTTAGTATCAGATCATTAGGTTGATAGATCCTCAGAGTCTAACACACCGCATCAATTAGAGTCCTATTTATGGTTGTGAAGCGCGCCATGATAATGAGTAGGAGGCCATGAGGCATTTTAGGAAATATTTCCATTCTTTATATTCTAAGTTGTTCTATAGAGTTATGGTGTGTTTTTCCCCCATAACGATTGTCCTTTGTATGCTAGATCATGCCAAATACTAGAGGAAGACATGCCAAAGCTCCCGAAGAGCAACCTACCAATGGTAAGCTCCGGGATGCTCTTACTATTCTTGCCCAAGTGGTGGCAAACCAAGTCCAACAAGGGGCCAAAGTCCCTTGTGCTACTACCCCAAGAGTTAGGGTAAGAGACTTTATGAGGATAAATCCTCTGATTTTCGATTGGTCAAAGGTGGAAGAGGATCCACAAGAGTTTATTGACAAGGTCTATAAAATTTTAAATATCATGGGTGTTGGGCTAAATGAAAAGGCAGAGTTGGCAGTGTACTAACTCAAGGGAGTAGCCCAAATTGGTATGAGCAATGGAAGGGTGAGAAGGGAAATGGCTATGTTATTCTTTGGGAAGACTTCAAATTGGCCTTCCTTAATCGATTTTTCCCTCTTGAGCTTAGGAAAGCAAAGTTCGTAGAGTGTATGAACTTGAAACAAGGTGCTATGAGTGTGAGAGAGCATGCCCTCAGATTTACTCAACATTCAAAGTTTGCTCCTCACTCTATGGCCGATCCTAGATCGAGGATAAATAAATTTGTAATGGGGATCTCCGACTTGGTGAGTTAAGAATGCTAGTCTGCCTTACTTATTAGTGACACTGACTTGTCTCGGTTGATGACCTATGTCGAACAAATGGAAGAGGATAAATTGATTAAGAGAAGGGGGCATAAGGCCAAAAGGGCCCGATTTGAGGGTAAATTCCAAAAGGGTGCTATGTTTCATCAAGGCCAAGGGCCTTCTCATGCTACTACTAGGGGGTTGGTCAATGACTTCCCTAGGCCACAAGGAATTGGTGGGGTGGCTCCTAACAATGTGTGCCCTAAATATGGAAAAAGTCGTGGAGCCCCATGTTTGAGGGGTTCTAATGCATACTATGAATGTGGGGAGCTTGGACACAAGAAGTTACATTGTCCAAGAAACTGTGGCAAGGCCTGGGGTGCTAATACGGTTCCATTGGGAAGAGATGGTCCTCAAGGTAGTGCCCCAATGCACAATCGATTTTATGCTCTACATGGGAGGTAAGGGGTTGATGAGGTCCCCGATGTTGTTATCGATATATTGAAAATCTTTGATCTTGATGTATATGCTTTAAATGATCCTGGTGCCACCCTTTCCTTTGTTACCCCATTTGTTGCTAAAAAGTTCCATGTTGAGTCAAAGTTGTTGCATGAGTCATATGAGGTGTCTATTTCTACTGGTGTATCTATTGTTACTATTAGGGTGTATAGAAGTTGTCCGACTTGTATCTTGCATAAAATTCTACCTTATGATCTTGTTGAATTAGATATGGTTGATTTTGATATTATTCTTGGACAGATGGGTTGCATGCATATTATGCTTCTACTGATTGTAGAACTTGTAGGGTCAAGTGTCAATTCCCTAATGAACTCATTCTTCAGTGGGAAGGTCATGATGTGGTAGTGAAGGTAGGTTTATCTCATGCATTAAAGTCCATAGGTTGATTTCCAAAGGGTGTTTGTATCATCTTGTCAGAGTTTAAGATGTGGAGTCTAAAGTCCCTTCTATTGAGTCAGTCTCGATTGTAAATAAGTTTCTTGATGTCTTTTCAAATGACCTTCTCAATGTCCCTCTTGACATGGAGATAGATTTTAGCATAGATCTCCTTTCCGACACTCAACCTATCTCTATTCTCCCTTACCATATGGCCTCGGCAGAGTTGAAGGAGTTAAAGGAGCAATTGAAAGATTTGTTGGAAAAGGGGTTTATTAGACCTATCCAATCACCTTAGGGTGCACCGGTATTGTGTTTAAAGAAGAAAGATGGGTCACTTAGAATGTGCATCAACTACCGGCAACTCAATAAAGTCACTATATAGAATAGATATCCTCTTCCAAGGATTGATGACTTGTTTGACCAATTGTAGGGGCTAGCTATTTCTCTAAGATTGATCTTCAATCTGGGTACCATCAAGTAAGGGTGAGAGAGTGTGATATTCTCTATATGGCCTTCTGGACTAGATTTGGGCACTATGAATTTGTGGTGATGTCCTTTGGGTTGACTAATGCACCTGCCATCTTCATGGATCTAATGAATAGAGCCTTCAAACCCTACTATGATTCCTTTTTTATGGTATACATTGATGATATTTTGATATATTCACATAGTAGGGAGGAGCGTATGGGCCATTTGAGGGTTGTGATGCAGAGATTGAAGGAGGAGAGATTGTATCCTAAAAATGACAAGTGTGAGTTTTGGGTGAAGGAGGTTGCATTCTTGGGTCATGTGGTATCGAGGGATGGTATTAAGGTGGATCCTAAGAAGACTGAGGTGATTAGGAATTGGCCTAGACCATTGATCCTTTCGGATATTAAGAGTTTCTTGGGCCTGCGAATTACTATAGAAGGTTTGTGGATGGGTTCTCATCCATTGCTTCTCCTATGATAAATTGACTCAAAAGAAGGTTAAGTTTGTGTGGACTGATGAATGTGAGAAAATCATTCAAACATTGAAAGATAGACTTGTGTCCGCTCCTATATTGTCACTATCGGATGGGCTTGAGGGTTTTATTGTATATTATGATGCATCTAGAGTTGGTTTAGGTTGTGTGCTGATGTAAAATGGTAAGGTCATAGACTATGCTTCTAGGAAACTCAAGGTGCATGAAAAGAAATACCCTACCCATGATCTTGAATTAGCCGTCGTGGTGTTTGCATTAAAGATTTGGAGTCATTATTTGTATGGGGAGCATGTTGATGTCTTTACAGATCATAAGAGCCTTCAATATGTTTTCACACAAAAAGATCTTAACTTGAGACAAAGAAGGTGGCTAGAACTCCTTCAGGACTATGACATGAGTATGTATTACCATCTAGGTAAGGCAAATGTTATGGCGAATGCTTTGAGTCGGGTGTCTATGGGTAGCCTAGCTCGTGTGGATGGCAGTGATAGGGAGATGGCTAGGGAGGTACATAGATATGCTATATTGGGGGTGAGGTTGGAAGATGTAGGGAATGGTTTTATTGTTGTTGATAGTTCTAAATCTTCTTTGGTTGATGAGGTGATAGCAAAATAAGATCTAGACTCCTCCTTGCTTTAATTGATGGCCTTGGTGAAAGAGGGCAAAATAGAGGTTTTCTCTCAAAGGGGAGATGGGGCCCTTATATACCAAGATAGGTTGTGTGTGCCATGTATTAATGGTTTGAGGGAGAGAATTCTTGATGAGGCCTATAATTCCTCTTATTCTATCAACCCTGGTTCCACCAAAATGTATAGAGACTTGAGGGATATGTATTGGTAGGGAGACATGAAGAGGGACATTGCCAAATTTGTTTCTAGTTGCCATAGTTGTCAACAAGTCAAAGACAAACATCAAAGGCCGGGTGGCCTAACCCAAGACATAGATATTCCTTCTTGGAAGTAGGAGGTGATTAATATGGATCTTATGGTTGGGTTACCCAAGACTAAAAAAGGTATGGATTCCATATGGTGGGGTTGATAGGATGACAAAATCAGCTCACTTTCTACCAGTCAAGATTACATATGGGGCTGAAGAGTATGCATAGTTGTGCATCCATGACTTAGTGAGGTTACATGGGGGTTCCTTTATCCATAATTATCAGATCATAGTGCACAATTCACTTTATATTTTTGAGGTCTTTTCAAAAGGGTCTTGGTACCAAAGTTCACCTTAGTACGACCTTCCACACTCAAATGGATCTCCAACCTGAAAGGACAATTCAAACACATGAAGATATGCTTAGCTCTTATATGTTGGAGCTTAAAGGTAGTTGGGATGATCATCTTCCATTGATTGAATTCGCATATAACAATAGCTATCACTCTAGCATCGGTATGACTCCATTTGATGCTCTTTCTGGGAGATGTTGTAGATCACAGGTGGGTGGGTTTGAGGTTGGATAGGTGGCTTTATTGGGATTGGATCTTGTTTTAGATTCTCTTGAGAAGATTAGGACGATTAGGAAAATGTTGACAATAGCCCAAAGTCAATAAAAATCCTATGCCCATGTAAGGAGAAGAGACCTAGAATTTCAACTGGGTGATTAGGTCTATTTGAAAGTTTCTCCAATGAAAGGTGTGGTCTATTTTGGTAAAAAGGGGAAGTTCAATCGAAGGTATGTTGGTCCTTATAAGATGATAAAGAGGGTTGGCAAGGAATCTTATTAGTTAAAGTTTTCTAGTGAAATGAATTTGGTTCATTCGGTATTCCATGTTTCTATGTTGAGGAAGTGTGTTGGTAGTCCTAATGCCATTGTGCCTCTTGATGTGGTGGGTGTTGTTGAGGATAACTTGACTTATAGGGAGGTTCCATTTCAGATCTTGGATAGGCAAGTAAATAGATCGAGAAACAAGGAGGTGGCATCCGTTAAGGTCCTTTGTAGGAACCAACAAGTCGAAAGTGCTACTTGGGAGGCCGAAGTGGATATGAAAAAGTGGTATCCTTATCTTTTCCACTCCACTCAATCCTAAGATAATAATTATAAGTCCCCTATGTGATAACAAGTCTTATATGTCAACCCGTTTATCATTCATGTACATTCATGCTTAAGTTGGAAAATTATGATGATTCTACACCTATGTTAAGATTTTTAAAGTGATGTTTAAATGTAATATTGCATACATGTTGGGGGCTGATTTATTCATGATTATTCTTGTCTTGTATGTCTCTTGTACACTCAGGGACAAATGTTCCCAAGGGGAAGGTATAGAAATGACCCCAAAAAGTGCCTGAAAATGTGCCCCGGAAATGCCCAGAATCTTTTTTTCATATATCTAAAAATTAATTTGTTATTTCAAAAATCTGACTTCATATTTGTTCAAGGGGTCCCAATTAGGGGGACAAGAGTCTAAACTCGATTTTAAAGCAAATGAATCTATTTATGAAATTTGCACTTGGTGAAATTTCCAGTGAGGGTCCGTGGCCTCTCCATGACGCAGAGAGGTGTAAATTCTACACTATTTTTCTTAGTCTATCCAGATTTTTCTAAGTGTTGGGCCTAAGTTTTCCCAAACATGTTTTTACATATACTTAGACTTATTGTACCCTATATCACCCTAAACATTCCCAATACTCACCAGGACACTTAGCCATATATACGTCCCTAAATTCAAGTCCCAAACTCAAGACCAATCTTAAGGATTTCATCAAGGATCTCACTCAAGCTTCAAGTAGCCATTTTTAATCTACTTCAAGGGTTCTCCAAATTTAAGGTATGTGGTGTTGAACCATTGGGTCCTTCCACCCATGGTGCCTAAATCCTCTTTTTACTAATATTGCATGACTTAAAGTTGATTTTACATATGGGTCTTGTATATTGAGAAATTTACTACACAGTGATTTTAGTTCATGAAATTGTTTTAGAATGTTTTGAGCTCCAAATCTTGGATATAATGTTGAATTGATAAGGGGTTTTGATGTGAATATTTTGGGGGTGTTGCACGGTGTTGATTTATGGTTTTACTATAGATATTTTTGCATGATTTCATCTCTAAATTACATGGTCTTTTACCCCCTTTCACACCCCTAAGTGTTTGATAAAATATTCGGCTAGGGTTTCTTGAGGAAATAAATATCCGAAGCATGAGATATGATATGATTGATATTATGATTATAAAATAAGCTTATGTATATGATATACTATATATAAAATTTTGCATTAGACCATACCCGATCTGAGGGGCAAGAGCCCGGGTAACCATGTTGGGGGTTTATATCCATAACTATGTGAGGTGTTTATACTTCGTCACCGTGTTGATAAGAAGTGATTATCATCAACCATGCGAGGGATTTATACTTCATCATCATGTTGATAAGGTGTGATTATCATCAATCATCTGAGGGGTTTATACCACACAACCACCAAGGGGTTTATACCTTTAATAGCTAGCTTGGTCTCTTCTACACTTATGATACTCTATATGAACGTGAGTTACTTAGGCATGTTTACTATGCATTGATCATTTTTGTCATATTATTATATCATGCTAATGGTCTATTGTCATGCATGTTGATTTTGAAGCTTAAATCAGCATTATATCCCACATACTTAGTACATTCAAACGTACTAATGCATACTCCTGCCTACATAACATCACCATGTAGGAATCGATGTCCAAGTTAATTCTCCTCCTCCTCCATGTAGCTAGTCGGTGCTATTTCAAGCTTGTTGGTGAGTCCTCCATTCCGAGGACCTTGGTTTATGCTTTCCTCTTTCCTTGTATTGAGATATTTTATTTTATGTTCTAGTTGACTATGAGGGTGAGCCCGGTTAACTTTTCTTGGCCCCCGCTCTATCTATCTATTTAGAGGTGTTTGTTGGACAAGTTGTGTATTTATTATATGAGCTATGACGTTTTGTCTTGAGGTTGATATTTTGGCAGGCTATACCTTAGCCCCTTTACCCCTTATGCTTGTTTATGTCTTTTATATGCTTCCATGAACAATGATGTATAATCATAATTTGAGAGGATTGATTGGGGTTCCTTCGATTTTCCCATTCACTATGTCACGTCTAGGCCCTACGCTTTGGTCGTGACGATGATGTCTTGATTGTATTACATAAGGACGTGATTAATTGAGTGTAAATGACCATTTGAGTCTAAGCCTATTTAATTATTTGCGTTGATTGATTGACTTATTGAGGTGAGTTATGAGTTGATGATGAGATGATGATGAGTTTAGCTATGGTGATGATAATGAGTCAATGATGAGTTGAGCATGTTTTAGTCTTGGGAGAAGTATCGAGCACTGGACGAGGAGCAAGTATACTTCTAGTTTAATCGACATAACTATATTGCCAGCATAGGATAGTCATTACAGCTAGTCTGATGGGTCTTGTCCCACAAGTGGACACTTATTACAGATCCAAGAGAGAGTTGATCTCCCTTTTATATGGCAAGTTAAGGACGGGCATGGTAACGATGCTAATGCATTGTGCATTACCTAACTTAAGGTTGTGGGACAAGGATGTCAGTTAAGAGAAACTTTCAAGCAACATTGATTGAGAATGAGATTTCAAAATGAGCATATTATGATTTACTCTAAACTTGCATAAAATGATTTGAGCATGAGCATTGAGTTGAGATGACTGAGTAGAGATTTATTTCTCCTTGAACTATTTTACATACAAGTATTTTCCATATATTGACGTCCATTTTGGGTCTGCATCATTTTATGATACAGATACAATAGATAGAGGGCTTCAGCATGTGCATTATTAAGGTTCGGATTAGTACAACCCTCGAGCTTGGTGAGTCCTCCTAGTATCCAGGAGAAGCCCTTTTATCTTTCATTATCATTGAGCACTTTTTCTTTCTTTGATTGAGGTGCCCATTGCCTTTTATGGCACATTTCTAGATGGATCAGTAGATGTGTCATAAACATTTGAGTAGAAGTTTTGGATGAGTCTCTGTATCTAAACTATTTTCATTGACACTATGATATTGTAGAGTTATTTCTATATGTATATATGCACATATGTGATGCTTATTTATTGAGTTATTCCAATGTTAACTTGTATGTGACAATGAGGCCAAGTGGTTCTCAAAGGGACTAGCGATAGTCTTCGAGTGTCGGCTACACCGAGGGTACCCTCCTAGGGCGTGATAAACTTGGTATCAGAGTATAAAGTTCAAGAGTCCTAGGGAGTCTATGAAGTCGTGTCTAGTAGAGCATTGTTTATGTGAGTGTTGTGCACCATACTTTATAAATAGGGAACTATAGGACATTAGGAACTGTTACCCTTTCTTGTGATCTGAGTTCATGCAATTGCATTGAAAACTCTATAAATATCACAACCCAAACCTAGGGCTTAGATGTGACACGCGAATAGGAGCCCAAATGAACCCCAAACAAGCCTCTTAACTTGTCATTTCACACCATCGGTTACGGAAGCATATAAAAGATATAAAGAGTAAAAATAGGGGCAAAAAGGAATAATGGAAAAACTTCCATAGTATCATAATTCAGAGACAAGAATCAAAGCTTGTATCATAGATACATAACATGTCTAACAAACACCTCTAATACATATATAAGAGCAAG
>JAOTQJ010132761.1:0-10115 GCA_025642045.1 Solanum sejunctum | reverse complement strand
TTGGTCGTCGTTGAAGTGCCCCTTTTGTTTCAGGAGCTTTTGGGTAGCCACTTATGTTTCTATCGTTGTAAATGTATAGAAAAATGTGTTTCATTCAGTTCTTTTGTCTAGAGGTCCGTGGATACTTGTGGGTTACGGGTGTGTTGTATGGTTTTTGTATACTGGATCAGGCGGCGGGATCGTATTATGTATTTATTCAAGTGGCATGCTTATTAGGCGGCAGGACCGCAGCGGTGACCTTGTCGGTCCGCATATATCTACTTATGCATACTGTCTGGGAAACTGCTAGATCTTTTTTTTTGCAGGTGTGGTTAGTCAATAAAATAGAGGAAACTCTGCCGAAATTTCTGTAGAATTTCGGGCTGGGTTATAAAGGAATTTGGATTGGTAAGTGTTTGCATGCCCCTATCGGGCACTGATCATGACCCCCGGGGTGGGGTGTGACATTGCTTGAGCGCCATTATTAAAAGAAACAAGGGTACTGAATCGTTGTTTCCATGGCCAATTAATGAAAGAAACTGAAGCAACCTTTTTATGGTACATTTTGAAACGAAAACATTCTTTCGCTCCACAAATCAGATCTGAATTTAGAGCATTCATTGGGCCCTATTGCTTAAAAAAACAAGGGTAGTGAAGCTTTGTTTCCATAGCCAATCAATGGAAGAAATTGAAGCAACTTCTTGAGGTACATTTTGGAAAAAAAAAATCTTTCACCCCACAAATTAACTCCGGATTTCGAGCAGTCCTTAGGCACCGTTGCTGAAAGTTTCTTTTTTGTAATTTTTTTTTGGTTAATTTTCTTTGCAATATTAGTGAAGAAGATGCAATTATTATAGATTTTTAATAATTAATAGGAATTAATTAGTGTAAAATATAGTTAATAAAAAAATTAATTATTAAAGAAAACAAAACAAAAATGATATAAAAAATTATAACTCCTGACATGGTTCTGATGTGGCCCTGACGTAGCAGCAAGTATAATATACCGCCTGCTATGAGAGTGGTGTTACACTTCTAAAGGTTAAATAAATTCACTTTTAAATAGTAAAGATATGTAATGGGTCGTCATGATAGTTTAAATATGTAACTGAATTTTTAGAACATGTTCGGGGGGGAGGGGGAGAGGGGGGGATTTATGCATTTTCCCTTGTCTATAATATTAGATCATGATGCTCAATTTACTTCTGATTTTGGGAGGTCTTTCCAAAATGGCCTTGGTACAAAGGTGAAGCTAAGTATCATGTTTCACCCTTAATAAATGGACAAGCCAAAAGGTTAGTCCAAACATTGGAAGATATGTTGAGTGTATGTGTTAGTGATTTCAAAGGTGGTTGGGATGATCACTTACCTCTTATTGAATTTTCTTATAACAATTTTACTCAAGTATTGAGATGGCTCCATTTGAAGCTTTGTGTGGTAGACGGTGTAGGTCATCGGTGAAATGTTTTGAAGTTGGAGAGATGTCCTTAATAGGACCGGATTTTGTACTAGATGCAATGGAGAAGGTAAAGGTCATAAGGGAAAGGTTGAAGGCTTACCAATAGTCGTTAAAAGTTATATGTGGATGCTAGAAGAAGAGACCTTGAGTTTAAGGAGGGTGATTGGGTGTATTTGAAGGCTTCACCTATGAAAGGAGTAATGTATTTTGGTAACAAGGGCAAATTGAGCCTAGATATGTGGAGCCTTAGGAGATTGTGCAGAGAATTGGCATGTTGACTTACGAGCTAGATTTGCTTATGGAGTTATCTATGGATTATTTAGTGTTCATGTGTTCATGTTGAGAAAATGCATGGGTGATCCTAATTTCATTGTTCCATAGGTGATCCTAATTTCATCGTTCCATCGAAGGATGTGACCATTGAGTAGGATTTGACCTATGAAGAAGTACCAATTGAGATTTTGGATTGTCAAGTGAAGAGATTGAGAAATAAAGAAGTGACATCTGTCAAAGTGTTATGGAGAAAACAACAAGTTGAAATGCTACTTGGGAAGCTAAGGCAGACATGATGAAATGATATCCTTACCTCTTTCCTTCTGTTCAATCCTAAGGTATCTAATATGATCTATTCTCCCAAATTCCCATGAATACGTATGTCCTTGTCATATTGCTTTCATGCATGATCATGAAACTATTTTTGAATGACATTTGATTCATAAGTTTGATAAGTTTATGAAAATAATGTTTATATTGCATGTTTGCATTCATGATAGGTCGTTGGTTATTTTTCTACTCTACTCAAGCTTTCTTCTATCTCAATCGAGGATGAATGATCCCAAGGAGGAGATATTGTAACACCCTACATGTTGAAAGGCTTAGAAAAATCAAAATTGTGAAATTTTGAGACTGGTAGATCTCGTAGAAAAGGAGAGAGAAGTATTTGTCGAAGTCCCTTGAAAAAGAGAAATAACAAGGGTCAGAGAACACATGAAAGACTCATGTTCTAAAAGAGAAGTCAGAGGTGATGTGTAAATGCATGTACAGACAGGGTTTTTGCTAGGATTGACAATAACCTCTATATCAGGAGTCCTCATCTCCTCAGTTCCAAGAGAAGAATGAAAAGTATTGGCAGTAGGAGTATCAATTTTAGGAAAGACTAGAGTTGAGACATAACTTTATTCATTGAGAGAAGAAGAAAAAAATTGAAGGACGAGTTGTCAGTCACTCGGAGGGTTTCTTGATTTTGATTATATTTGAAGGAGTAAAGAAAATTATGAGAGAGATGAGAGTGGTAGCTAGGTATATTTGTGTGATGAAGTGATGCATCTAATTCTTGATAGGAGGGCGTTGTTTGGGTTAATAAAAATAGTATAATAAAATAGACATTTATTAATTTTTTATTTGAAGAATTTTATCAAATCAACAAGTGCTAGTTCCAATTTAACACTAAAATCTTTACAAATATGTATTAAACACAAAATGTTGACATGGTAAAGGGAGTAGTTAGATTCTTTGTGACTTTTTTAAATCAGATCATCCATCTTCTTAATTTTTTATTGTTTCAAGACCATGTTATTAAACTTGGTGACAAATTCAGAATTTTTAATGGATTTAAAAATTAAAAATATTTAGATTCTTGTTACTTCTCCTATTTTTAAATTCAATTCTATGGTCTTTTGATTTTTATTATTTTAAGATCGTATTTTTAGATTTGATGGTAAAATTCAAGATTTTTATTGATGAAGTTGAAAATTAAAAGTATAGTACCTGAAATATTTGAACTTAGAATTTTAAAGTAAACTTTGAACAACTTAAACTGTTGAGCTATCCTCTATTCTTATGATAGAGGATTCCAAACTCATTTATACGTATACATATAAAATAAACAATTACCTTCTGTATACACTATAACTTCTTATCAAAGGAGTTCGGATAAATACCTTTCTGCCTTCTAAATCTATCCTTTCTTGGACTCTCTTGTATTATGGATGAGTGTTTATGTAAGAAATACCGATTAGGAAGACAGGAAAGAATAGTGAAGCAAGTTGAATCCAAATCTCATGTTGCTAAAGAAAATGGTGATTAGGGGCAGCAAATGGGTGAGTCAAATTGAATGAGGCCTCATTAAAAATGGGTCATGAAAATAAAGAAAATATTTGACTTTATCCATATTTGGTATGAATAAAAATGAATATATTATCCATTGCTTCTTATTATATAAAGAAATAAGGACTCATTTGGTAGGGATGAGCTTATCCCATGTTTATTTGGGATAAAAAATATAGAATAACTTATACTGGACCGTAGTGTTATATTTATTTCGCAATATGGGTGGGCTATAAATCCTGGGATAATTTGTTCTCAACCAAACGAGTCCTAATTTTCGAATAACTTATACTGTACTTCTAGGAGAAAGGGTAGACTTGCGAACATGAGGTGCAGAGATGGAGCATAGGAACTTCATATTATAAAACGTCTACTCAATTTCTCCATTCCTTATAGGGTAAGTTCATATTTTTTCTAGTCTCAAATTTCAATATCGAAAAATAAATTATACTCCTTAACTATGCTTCATCGTTTCTAATTTGATTGTTAAGAACTTGTATTATTTTCCCCTTAGCTTAACATTTTTCTTGCTCATATTTGACCCTATACATGAACAAATTATGTTTGCGGTATATAATTTCATTACAGAGCATTCGTTGTAATTTTTGGAAGCAAAACCTCTTGTGACATAACCATTTTTTTAAATGACCTTCAAAAGATACATTCTGCTACCCTAAGGACTATTCTTCATTTTCTTTTTCTTGGATGAGTAGTATTCTTTTTAAACTTTAAGTGGCTTTAAAATTTCTTCGTTCACTTATTTATATTTCATGCGGGCTAGAGTAAATTACCTAAAAATTCAACTCTCGTGCAACTTAATGGAGATAAAACTAACAAGAAGCTAGAGAAATCTAATAATATACGGGATTACCTATTTTTCTTAAACTGTATGTATCTCTTTTTTCAAAAATTACCACTAACACGAATACTGGCTATGTTAAATTATTTTTGGTCTTCTGTATTGCCTAAGTTAATATAAGTATCGTCGTATATTTTTATTCAATGTGTTTTTCAGTAGTTCTACCTTTGTATTTCAGTATAGTTAATTGCCACCTTTGCTTATCCTATATAATTGAAAGTGGAAAGATCTTAGGCTAAAAGTTGGATTACTCTTTTGCCCCTATGACATTAGTTATTTAACCTTATGTCATTACTTATTAAATATTAATTTTAATTAATTATAATAAGCCAGTTCCTTTTCCTACGTGTGCATTGACTTCTTTTGTTCCATATACCGTATCGGTGTCCTATTCCTCTACACGTTTTCCTTCTACTGGTGATGTTCCTTCTTAATTAATATGACCCACTAATTTTGCAATGATTAGGCTGTTCAATTCCCTTCGTGCAATGTAACAGTCCTATTAAGTATTGTTTCATCATCATCCTATCTCTTCTACGTTGATAAGCATGAAAAATTTCCTTAGTAACAGTCATCTCCCAATCTTTTCATATTCTTCACTGATCTCAACAACATTGCTTTGTCTCATCAATGTATTACTCCTTTCTGCCTTAACCAACTACATCAGCGCCAGAATTGCTCAGTTTTCCTTGTTTGTTTTTGTGCGCAATCTGGTGATAATTTTCTGGTTCATTATGATCAAAAACTGGTGCAGAGACATAAAGAATCCTTTCAGTTTGTAGTCTTTACTGCTATTTTGTGTGTTGGTATTGCAATTGTTTTCCCAATTGATTATACTAAGTTTGTGTTTGTAGTGGAGAGAAATTGTATTGTAATGATGGTAAAGGACAAAATACTACAAATGGGGGTTGTGATGTACAAAAACTTAGGAATTGTAGTAATACTTTAAGGAATGAAATTGAAGAAATAAAAGAGGATCAGGAACAGGGGACTAATTATGTTCCAGCAAGTGAATTGTTTGAAATTGATAATAGAGGTGGATTAGCCACAACTAAAGAAGGTCATGAAGTTGAGGTAGTTTATATTCTTTTGATTTCCATAACAATGGGAGTGATGTTGTTAATGTTGCTGTTGGGAATAGCAGTACTGGTAGTAGGATTTGTAAGGAGTCAAGTATGGATGCTCTTCTTTGGACTCTAAAACATGCTGCGGTGGATCCCTCTTCTACTATTGTTTTCCTAATTCATATCTTCCTGAGACAAAGTACATTCCTACTCCTTTGGGATTGATTCCCATCTGCAACATAAAAAGACAAGATAGATAACAATTGGTGAATGTTTGATAATGATTCATGTCTGGAACACTTGGTCAGAGATGTCTTGCGGTTTATAACAATGGTAGTTCCAACTTGTATGTCCAAGTCATAAATGGACTATTTGAGAGTTAGAACTCTACAACAGGACTATTAGAGGTAAATTTACTGAAGTATCTGTCAACTTGTTTTTTTGGTCTCTCATGCTTAGTCGTTATGGGAATCCAGTCCTATATATGTTAAATTTATTTTGCGTTCTACCTTCCATATAATGTTAAGCATATCCTGGTTAAAGCAACATCAGGATTGACCTTCCAGTATGCACATGGTTCCCAGTTCCTCCATTTTATCTTCTTATGCCAATCGTACACTATCAGCATTTTCCATTACTCTTTCAAAATTGTACTTCTCATTTCATTTCAGTGTTTGAACTCTTTATCTACTCCTACAAGATGGGTGATTTACCTGAATGGATCTAAGAGTTGATTTTGTTTGTTTCTTAAGAAGTTGAGAAATTATGCGCTGATTATATGTGTTATTTAACCATTTATATTGTTATAATTAAAGTGTGAGAAGAATGTGAATGTTGTACTTATTCTTATCTATTTTTTTTATATTCTCTATCTGTTATACTTCATTAATTTAATCTTCTATGAAATTTTGAATATTGTAAGTCTATACTTTGTTTGTGCTTAAATTAGTCATTTATGACACTTATATTCGTTTGTAAATATACTTTTATAATATTCTTTATTTTATCCTATTCTTGCGGATATGGTTTGTTTAATTAGCTATACATATTTGTGTACATACTTATTGATATGAGAGTTTAATTTAATGAGAGATTATTTGAGGATAAATCATATCAATATGTTCATATCATTAGAGGTTATATTATCTTAATTAGTTTTGCATATATATTTCTTGCTTGATAGAGTTTTGGACTTTATTAATGAATAAAATATAAATTAGTAAAGTTAATATTGTTAGTTTTAGCATTTTCTGTATAATAACTCAATTTTTTAATAATTGTATGGGGCAAACGTGGAACACACGTTCCCAGAAACTAGTCAAACAATAAATGCAAAAGCTGTATATGAACTACGGTGTCTTATATTTGAAGATAATATGATTCTGATAAACTTGGAGGTGCATATTAATCTATTCAATCAAGGTGGATCACTTACATGTCCTTCTACTAACGGTGTGCATGCATTTTTTTCTACTGATCATTATCTCTAATTCATTAGGGGATTCGTATATCTTCTTTCAATTTGGACCTTACAAATCGCTATAGTTTTCCCTTGCAGTTCTAATCAGAATTATGCAATTACTAGCGGGAATAACTTAATGTAGGGTAGAAAAGAATTTTGAGTCGATAGTGAACAATCATTAAGAGTTAGAATGGATTCTTATGCTGGATATAAAAGTTTACCGAGACTTTAATGTTTTAGATTTACAAGTAAAGCAATCTATCACTTTTTTTATGTTATCTCAGATGAATTTAGCAATCTATCACTTTCTTTAAGTTATCTCAGATGAATTTTGCTTTAACGACATGGGTTCAATTATTTTGGGAAGATATACGACTTTATAGGTCTGAAATTTTTTGAAGACCTTTTCTTTTACATTGTGAAATGTTAGTATCTAAATGACCTCCTTATAGGCTTGTCAAATTGAGAGATGGTAGCATTTCTGTGTTCAGGTAAACTTACTCATATCTTCTTTGAATTGGTTTCCTTCTGCTCTTTGTAAAAAAAAATTCACTATTTGTAAGTTTTTCTCCTCTTTCACACAATTATTTCTTGAACTGTATTTAGTTTGCTCCCATATATACCAAAGGAAGTATGTGGTATAGTGTTTGCTCCTTTTTTAACTAGAAATCTCAGGTTTAAGCAGTAGATATGAAAAAAATCCTTGGTAAGGAGCGCTTCACCTCAAAAGGAGTCGTACGCTGCGCAAATTTGAATTAGTCAAAGTCCAACACAGGTATCAAACATTGTATGAAAAACTTTTTTAAAAAATTATTTCAATCCATGTGTCTATTCCAGTGTAGTTACTTTTTATCTTTGTATTATACTCATAATTATTTCAGATATATGCCAAATTTTAAATATCAATCTGACAAAATTATAACTATTTAAAATAATGTGCATATTATGATTCATGTATGGTGGTGTTTTAATCTCTTTGTAGGTGCTACCAGCTCACCGAACACTTAAAAGCTTGTAATCTCTATGGTTGTGAACATGATAGTATTACAAATTATAGAATTGGTTCTGGATATGTTCTGGTCATGTTTTCGAAAAAAGCAACAAGGTACTTCTTCTCCTTGTTCATTTTTTATATACTTTTTCTCTTGCTTGATGTTTAGAATTTCAATAAATTTATGCTATATAAATATTCATGTAGATAATAATACGGATTTAGCATACAGTTGTGTTTTATTTTCATAGACACCTAAATTTCTAAGGACTTGATTTGTCCAGTACACTAGTTGTATTTTTCATTTTCCATTTTTATTATTGTCAAAAATTTCTTTTGGTTTGGAGATCATTGTGTCCGTGTGATGCTGACATCATAGAACTCAAAAATTATCCAAACATTATTTGAATGCTCAAGAAAATGTGGATGTTGATACCTTAGTTCAACAACAGTTAGACAGTACTCTGTTGCTTAGCATATCCATATTTTTCTCAAATAGTTTTCTAAGTATAATCAGTGCATTGTTGATCATACACACTCATTTACCACATTCTTAGCTTGATATAATAATCAAAACTTAATGAAGTTGTTATCTGAACTTTATAATATTATCAATAATAATGCATCGTTGATCATACACACTCGTGTACCACATTCTTTGCTTGATATAGTAACCAAAACTTAATGAAGTTGCCATCTGAAGTTTATCATATTATCAATAATATCTCAGTAGGATGGTGTAGTGTCTAAATGGCCAAAAGCGGATGTAATTAAAGATAGCAGTAATTGTTTAAAGTACAAAGCTCAAATAAGTTCATAGGTTCTAAACCCATACCATCTAAGGATTACATGATTAGTTCTATTTTACGGTGAGAAAATATCACTTACTCATAGTCATCATATAGCAGAGAGAAGTGATGTCTTTCTACACTTCCAAAGTTGAATGATCATATTATTTCTATATATTACTTGATCAGAATGTTTATTTGTTAGGTCAGGAGAATAATATAAGGGAGTTATTATTAGTATCTAACGAGATGTTAGTTTGATGAATTGAATTTATTTTGGACGAACACATCAGTTAGTTGTACGGAAAGCAACACAAAATGTACAATATAAATGTTTCAATTATGACTCTTCGTGGCTCTATCTAATTGGCTATAAAACATATGGAAGGAAAAAAGAGAAAAGAGAGACTCACCTACCCCAAGCTCTTCTCTCAAATCTCAAGAATTTGTATCTCAACCTTTTGTAGGTCCATCTATGTGAAACTGGTGGATTTGTATTCTTTCTCCCACTATTTTCCTTTGGTACTTTCATAGTATGTATTTTTATCATGGTTTGATTTTCTTCTTTTTAGTGAGTTTTTTCTCCCTTCTTTCTGTGCTCCTCTTTGAATTTTTTGTTTTTGAACATACGACTTTATCGTTAATGTGTTTTACAAATTGAGTTCGTGTTAATGTGGAGTTGACTGCTTTATCCTTCTAGTACATTTATGATACTCAAACTAATGATATTTTTCTGTTTGATATAAGAGTTGGGATCCTAGCTGTTAGATAATTGCTACTTAATTTTTTATTCATTAATAATAAGATTTCTTACGTTCGAAGGGTTATATAATTTATTGTAACTAGTTATATGATTTTATGGTGGGTCTTTAAAGCTATATATGTTGAACATCGAGTTGTTGGTGTGTTGTACATGAAGAAATCTCTTTGAGGTTGATAGAATATTAGGAACTCTTATAGACTCCATGTTCTTCCTTTTCTCCATATTTTTGTTGGTTCAGGGGAATGCTTCTTACAAATAAAATGTCATTTCTCAGATTTTTGGAACATCAATGATAGGACAATGATCATATCTTTAAGAGTTGACATCAAATATTTATACCTGACGAGATTATTATTTATGTTGGTAGATTGGCAATTGGATAGTCCTTACATTTTTTAGTTTTATTTATTGATTAATTATTATATGTAGCATACAATTATAAAAGCAATCATGTAAAACTTCAACTGCTGTTTCTATTAACATGTTTGTGAGTTTTTACGAAAGCAAAACCACAAATGTATGTCTATTCATTAAGAACTTAGAAGATTATTTTCATGCAAGCTTTTCTATCTTAAGCGAACAACCTACATTGATTGTGTTGGGCCATGCCTATCTAGTGTATATATACATTCATACATACATAC
>JAOTQJ010132750.1:0-10115 GCA_025642045.1 Solanum sejunctum | reverse complement strand
CAAATTTTCTATACAGAAAGGCAACATAACCCCTACGTCCTACACATAGTAGCCAACAATCATGATTATATTAATAGTTATTCAATTTAATTGTCCACTAAAATTAAAATCACTACCACATGGAACTTCTTATAAGTTTCTTGGTTTGCTAACTAAACGTCACAACAATTGTTACTAATTTATCTCAACTTAATTTGATTCCTCAAGATAAATTTATCATTTATCATAATTAATATTTTCATAATAAAGTACTTAAAAATACACAAAAATAACTCATTTATATAAAATATCTTTTTAAAAAATAAGAACAACTTACAATAAAATTGTCGAAGCTCCACATAATAAACTACCTCTCTTCAACTTAATAAAACTTTCAAAATATTTATAAACTATTTATATATTTGTTTCTCAGTTTTAACTCCCTAATTGCATGCTCTCAATTGAGAAGCATGCTGTAAATATATAGAGTGCTAATCTGCCCCTTCCACTGCTCCACAGGAGCTTGAAACAAAGAGGTTTCAGGGGAAATTTCCACTTAGATGTAGTGAAGACAATGACTAGTCCACTTTAGCAATAAGCAAGAATAAAGTGAAAAATTGGAGGATCCATGTCACAGCCCAACCCCGGGGCCATGACTCGTGCCGGTTAGGCACCTAAACCCATATTAAGTCGCAAAACCACAACTTAAAGTCTAAGAATCCTACCGAAATTTCGGCAGAGTTTTCTCTGTTTTATTAACTAACCGCACCTGCACAGAAACTACAGCAGCAACCCATAAATTACGGGGTCTAACAATCCACAAATGCATTAACAACGGTTTTTTAAAAAAATTTATTTATTTATTATTATTTTTTTATTTCAACTCAAGTAGATAATAATTCTAGGTCGTTACATAAAGCTTTAAAATTAGGCATCTCTGATACATCATATTTACTTATTGCACTGCGTACCTACATGCTTAGTACATTCCAAAGTACTAATCATATTTTTTCTACATGTTTATAATCATGTAGGGACAGGTGATCTACCTTATCCTCATCCTCCTTATGGCTAGATTGATCGTGAAGACTTTGAGCTTTTGGTGAGTTTCTTCACCAGGAATTGAGCCCTTATCTTCTAGCTTTACTTTTGATATTTCAGACACATTAGACATTTTCTTTTATGACTTTGTATTGAGGGGTCTAGACTTGTATTTTTTGCTCCATTTATTGTCTTTTTTGTAGAGGTTTTTTTTACTACTACTTCACTTTGATTATTTCATGAACTATTAAGTTGAGATTTTGGTTTTAGCTATGGTTTATCCCTTAGTCTTATTCCCAATTCATATTATCACTCATCTATTATTTATTATTTGAACCTATGAAGTGTATGTATGATCTAAGAGGCTTCTATGCCCCTTGATACAGATTCCAAGCTGGGGTATTCACATGGCTGTTGATTGTTTTAGTAGTTAATTCTAGATTGTAGTGGTCAGATTCAGTGTTTTAGATTATTACTAGATATTATTATTTAAATTGTAAACTCAATTTTTGGATCGTGACATGATAATCATTCATTATATATTTATATTTTAATGTATTGTCAAATTGAAAAAAGTCGCATTGTATCCATCATAGTAGAACACATCTTCATACAATAATGTTAGGACTTTTATGAAAATCTTTGAATCCCTATATATAAGTTATAATTTATATTTAATGAATTTTACTTATCGCACAATATTTTATTAATATTCCATTGACATTATTTCTAGATATATTACCTATTAGTTCAAAATATCACTTTTCTAAGTGAAATAAAATATACTAATTAATTATGTATTTCTTTGGCCAATCATTTATTTGTCAATTCTATTTAACAGATTTAATATCAAGATCTTCATCATCATTTATAATTTGAGCGCTACATTGTATTAACGAAATCATTGACAGTTATTTTATATCGACTCTAGTACAACATAACTTGTCGAGCTCTCTGTATTTTTCATCATTTGTAGGTATTTAAACTTTTGTCAATGTATTATATTATGAAGTGTTATTTTATGGTGCTCTTTCTAAAGCATTTGTCTAATTACTATGACTATTTTAATCATTTACTCATTTTCTTTTTTAAGAAGTTTTATTTTTAAAACCAATTCATCTATCATGCTTCAGGCATACCATAAATTATGTCCTACAAGGACATTTGGTTAGAGCATTTATAACTGCATATAACACAGGGTCAGCATTTGCATCTGTCAGTTGACTTAAATTATCTTTTCAATAAGAATCATGCCAATGATGAGTTATTATATAGAACTTATTTTTAAGTTACTTATCATTTCTCCTCCTAATGAAATAAGATCTTATAATCAGCTCACATTATTTGAAGACTTATTTTTTATGCATTACATAATAGTGGAGCAATTGAATCATATACACCACATTTAAATTTTTAGATGAGCATTATTTAATTTCTGACCTTGAACCAATTATGATAGGAGAACCTTGTTGGCTTTATACGTACTTGTATTGCTTCATTTCAAATAGCAATTTCATACCAATTTTTTTAGAAGTTTTTTTTCCTCATAACCAGTGCTTTAGCTATTATCAGAGGCATATAATTTCTACATAAACCCATTAGGATATAAACTAGCCTCATAAATGTAATTTTATAATTTGAAGTCTACTCTTGATTTAACAAGTCGATCAAACAATCCTCCAAAATTTAAATTGCAAGCTGATGACACGGCACATGCAACCATAACATAGATGTATCTATTAAAATCAAGTAACAGTAAATGGCCCACATGGCAAGTGAATGTGTTCATATTCACCTTTTTATATATTTTAAAAATTCAAGACATACAATATCAATCTTAGTTGAAATTAGATGATTTTATCATGAGAACAAATAACACCAGAATTCTTGAAGACTTTATTATTTTTTTCACATGTATTCCCATAAAATCAAATAGACAGAAGTAGCCGAAAGATGATCTTATTCCATAGAATTCAAGCTTTAAATACAATAAATAATAATGGCGTACAATTGAACTTAAGGAACTTTAAATAGTTGGAGTCGTCTACAAATATACAATAACAATAAACTCCTACAATAGTAGGAACCTTCTATAAATACAAAAAAAAAAAAAAATATTCGATAATATAAAATAATTATGCTTAATACACCCCCTCAAGTTAGGTGTGATGCAACAACGCCTAATTTGGAACAACACCTTGCAAAGGCTGGCTCTGGCAACAACTTGGTAAGTGTATAGATAAGTTGATCACAAGCATGAGTGTGTTTGACAAGAACCCGATAAGCTTGAACTTGGTTCCTAACATAAAAAATATCGACAATAATATGTGTCATGCAGCTATGGAACACTGAATTATGACAAAGATAAGTGACAACAACATTATCACATAAGATGTGGGTGTATTTGGAATGGTGATACATAATTTATTGAGTAAGTTGCACACCCATGTGAGTTTGGCAAGGGCATTTGCAACTTTGTACTCTGCTTCAGTAGATGAGTGAGCTCTAACTTGTTGCTTTTTTGATGACCAATTGACAGAATTGCGCCTAAAGAAAAGAACATAGCCTGATGTGGATAATTTGTCATTCGGATCTCCTGCCCAATCAACATTAGTATAGATGTAAAGATTGTTGTCTGAGTTGCGGCAAATATGAAGACCTGAAGTTGTCGTGGTTTTGAGGTACCGTAGTATACTTTTAACCACCTTCCAGTGTTTATCGGTGGGATCATGTCTAAACTATGACAGTTTGCTGACAATATAAAAAATATCAGGCCGTGTAAATAACAAATATTACAACTTATCGAGGGAGAACCTATTGAGTGTAGCATTCACAGGTGGAGAATTATCAGTTGTCCTAGATATTTTACCAGAACACATTAGTATAGAAACTCCTTTATAATTTTGCATATATGATTCAGATAAAATATCAAGAATGCATTTTGACTGAGATTAAATAAGATCATCTGGAACTTTTTTTACTTTAAAATCCAAAAATAGTTTAAACGCCAAGATCCTTTAGAGAAAAATGAGAACCCGAAGAATCAATAACATGTTTAATTAAGCTAGGATGAATTTTTGTGATCAAAATGTAATTAACATAAATAAGCACATAAACAGTAGCTGCCATATTCTTCAAAATAAATAAAGAGATATCAGATTCAAATTTAATAAATTCAATTTTCTATAAATGATGATGTAATGTTGTGTACCAAACCTGATAGGCCTATTTAAGACCATAAATAACTTTTTTTAATCTGCAAACATGAGAAGGGAACTGAGAATTGATAAATCCTTGAGGTTGATATATAAAAACCTCTTCAATCAACTGGCCTTGTAGGAAAGCATTGTTGACATCAAGTTAATGAATCGATCAGTTATGCTACACTACTATGGACAACACAAGCCACACTATTGTTGGCTTAATAACTAGACTAAAGAATCTCATAAAAATCCAAGCCATGGCGTTGTGTGAATTCTTTTGCAATAAGGCAAATTTTGTATCGATTTAGAGAACCATTTACATTTCTTTTAATGCGATACAACCATTTGCAGTCCATAATATTTTTCACTGAATCTCATAGTAATAATTTCCAAGTTTGATTCTTCATCAAAGCATCATGTTCTGCTTACATATCTTGTCTCCACTCTTTGTGGATGTGGATGTTGACTTATTTGAAGGTTATTAATGTAACAGTCAAGTGAGTTAGAAAAATAAATCATTTTTTGAATTGGTAATATTATTCTTGGACCTATTGGTCATTCGATTTACTACAAGCTTTGGAATTGGCATGGTGGGCTATTTATAGATGGGACATTGACTGCCAGAAAATGAAGAAGTTATCAATGGTGAATTAGTGTCTGGAGATGGAGCATTCAGAATTTGGGATAAAGTGTTAGTAGTAGTCTTAGATTTGCATCTTTGATATGTCATCAAAGTTGCGGGTGTATGTTTGAGTTTTTGTGATGCTGGAAGAAGTAGAAGAAAGTGTAGAATTACCTCAAATAGTTGCAGTAGCTATTGGTACTTGGCCAGAATTGAAGGAGGGAGTATTTTTTGATTCTAAGGACAATGGTATACGTGGTGGTATATTAGTAGAGAATGTTAGAATAGCAGCTGACTTCAGAGTTTCCTCTTTGTAGTTAACATTTTTCAAGGTCAGTTGAGAAAAGTTTTTACTGATATGGAGAAACATTATTTTAAAAGAAAAATAATTTTCATAAAAAAGAACATCGTGGCTAATGAATATTTTTTATTGCACTGAATAAAAATAGAGGTGTGCATGATGACCCTGAGAAACACCTAAATACACATAAGGGGTAGACTAAAGATTCAACTTCTTTTTGATATAGGGTTTAAGCCATAGATAACAAAGACAATCAAAAAATTTTAAATTGGCATAGTTGGGTGGTTTACTAAATAATTTTTTATAGGGTGACTCGTTATCTAAGATGGATGTGGGTAGTCGATTAATGAGATACACGGCATGATGGCAGGCAAATACCATCTGGTGGTAGGGATGCTTCATGGAGAAGAGTTTTGACCCTTTCAACAATATGATGATGATGATGTTCAGCTATGGCAATGTGTTGTGGGTGTAGGGTGAAACTAAATGTTCAATCTGATTTTGTTAAAGATAGGACTGAAAACTTTTGTATTCACCTCCTCCATTCGAATAAAGAGATTTAGTTTTTGTTTTGAAAAAATTCTCTATTAAAGGAAGAAAATTTTGGAATAAAGAGGAAACTTCACTTTTATTTTTAATTGTATACAATCAAGTATACATGGTGTATTAATTAATAAAAATACAGTAATATAATTTTTTGTCTAGTGATGAAATGGATGATGGTCCCCATAAATCACTAAAGATAACTTGAAGAGGAATATTACTGGATAAAGTAAGTCATTAAAATGGAAAACAAAGTGATTTATTAGAGGAACAAGAAATATGAAATTCAAAATTTTTTTTAGTAGAAATAGGTAAAAAAAAAAATCTTCACAATAAAATTTAAAATCGTTGAATAAAGATGACACAAGCGACAATGCCATAGCTGGAAAGGACCTTTGTGGAGACAAGATTAATAGATATTGGTGGTCTAGATGGATGTTGTGGCCACTGATAAAGTTCATTCTTATTTCGGCCTTGTAGCAGCTTTAGAGTATTCAAGTCCTTCACAAAAAAAGTAAAAAGAAAAAATTCAATAGACATTAGATTGTCTTGACAAAATTTGGCTATGGAAATAAGGTTTTTTTTAATTGATGGAGCACATAGAATGTTAGAAAGCTTTACAGTAGAATTAGATGCTTTATCTCAATAGAACTAGTAGGAGTAATAGATATGATTTTACCGTCACGCATGGGTATTCCCTCATTGCCTGTATACTCTTTAAGATTGTAAGCTTCAGCCATGACATGATGAGTTGCACCAAAATCTAGAACTCAAGAGCTTTTTATTGACTGTAAACTAGAGGCAAAGTTGGCCTGAGCTTAAAAATAATTATGCGATTTGGAATGATATACATTTGCAGTATGACCAAATTTTTGGCACAATTGGCTTTGAATAGATTGTCTTGAGTTTGATATCAAATTCTGTTGATTGTTGGAATTGGACTGTTGAGGTGCAGATTGGTTCCACTGTTGATTGTTAAAGTGATGATTGTTCCTGTTAGACTGATGTGACATGTTTGTCTTCTATGGTACAATAGTTGTGATATTGGAGGATGACTTCTCGAGATTTTGGTGCTTGAGGAAAAGCTCATGATCTGTGAGCTTGTGAAACAATTCTTCAAAACTCAATGAACAGTTTGTTGCTCTTATGGTAGCAGAAATTTCATGATACTCGGGGCACAGACCGTTAAAAATCTTGGCAAGAAGTTCATCATCTATTACCGGCGATCCAGCAACTTTGAGAGCATCAGAAAGAGATTGAACCTCTTGTAAGTATTCTTCAACTGATTTAATTAGAGGCTTTATTTCTTGATTTTTTTCAATTGATCGTGCAAGCTAAATATGCGACCATGATTCTTATTTGCATATGCCGTGTGAAGAAATTCCTAGGTTGTCTTAGCAGATGGAGCTATGGAAACAATAGACGCAATGGTGGGATCGACAGATGTCATCATTGCTTGCTAGATTAGTTGGTCTTGAGAAAATCAGATTTAATATCTGAGATTTGGCAATACAAGATTATCTTGAGTAACAATCATTGGTGATGCCGATTCATCAAGATGTCCCATCAGTTGATAGTCATTGAATAGCATCACAAGTTGTGCTTTCCAAGTCGAGAAGTTGAGATTACCTTACAATTTGATAGGTAATTGAAATGCGGATTGAATTGTATGCAGCCATAGATGGGGAGAGAGAAAAGGATCAAGCTCGGAGAGGTTAGAGACTCGAATACCATACAAAATCAGATAGAGAAAAGTAGTCGAAATATGATCTTAGTTCTTAGGTGTTCGAGCTTTAAATACAATAAATAATAACGACCTACAGCTAAATTTAAGGAACTCTGGATAGTTGGAGTCTTCTACAGATATACAATAACAATAAACTCCTATAATAGTAGGAGTCTTCTACAAATACAAAAAAAAATTAGTAAATTATTTGATAATATAAAATAATTATACTTAATAATTCTTAGTTATTTTTGTATCATATTATTTCGGGATAGTCACCGATCATGCCAACTAATATTTATTTCAACAAACTTCTTGTTTATTCTTGCATGCGATTCTATCATTGACCAATATTCATGTACTAAAATCAATATGAAAAATGAGTAATCTTTCACATGATTGTAGTACTATGAAGATCTCAAATCTTCGAGACTTACCACAATATTCGATATTATTCTGTCGACAATAATACAATAGCTTTCTTTGAATTGACAATTAATTTGTGTATAATAACATGATGCCATTCGTATGATAAACATCTCCTTTAAGGAGACAATTATATCATCTTTATCATGATCAAAATCATTACGGACATAAATTAGTTTTTAATTTACTTTTATCATTAATATATTCTTCCCTTATTAATATCTACTCAACTATTTTTGATGTATAAGGATATATAATTAATGATAAATTTGTGAGGTTAGAAATTATTTTTCATTTGTCCTTTTGATAGTTCGTAATAAAATATAACACATTGTGATGTATTAAAATGATTTGACCAATGACCATTTATATCAAAATAATATTTTTTATTTTTCTCAAACCTCTCATAAATGTGAGTTGCTATATCTATCCAATCATACATAAGCATGTTATTATTCATGGTTTTCATCTTCTCTTGACAAATTAACTTTCACGAATGGTCAAGCATTGATAATGCTTATCACAAGTCACGTTCTCTTCAAGGAATTGACTATCGTCATATATACATGCTTCATGATTCTTATTATTATTATTATAAGCTTGCTATCATATTTTGATATTTATCGTATTTATATGATACATTTTAATATCTTTTAAAAGTCAAGTGTATTATCATTTTATCTTTCTTTTCTTTGATAGAGGATTTATAAGCTTATTAAAATTATTAGATTGCACAATAATCGTATGTCTAATGACCTTTCATACTATTTTGAGGACAAAAATTACCTTCACTCTTTAAAGGATCATTTGAGAATTCATATTGTCTTTTTCTTAATAATCATCACTATGATGACTTTTATTATTTTGTCCCTTCACACTTATATTCATACGTTCAATCATAAAATTATCTTGGCATTTTTCAAATTTTTAATTTATTGTTATCTTATAATTCTCTTTTAAGAATGGAGCATATTCAATGAGACAAGCTTCACAATATTTATCAAGAGCATATCAGTTTGCTCAGTCATTATTATCATCAATATATTGCGTTGGGACTTTAACGTAATGTCCTATTCATATAAAAACATAATAGGCCAAAATATGATGGGACATAAATTTAATATCTTATCATTATGGTGCATCAAAATATTAATAGTTATTTTACTCTTTTGGTATGATGAAACTTGAATTTGCCATCTTACCTTCAATCAATGACACTCTATACAATGCAACATAAAATAAATTTATCCTTGATTTTTTTAAAATATTATGATTTTATAATTAATAGTGCAAATAAATTTAGTCTAATAACACTTCAAAAGATCATATATAAATTATTAGCTTGCTAAAAAAACTAGAGCTAATCCTCCCAGGTGGCTTTGAGTATCGTTTTCAACTTGATAGTTTTATGAATAATTCACTTATTGAAAGACCAACAAATTAACTTCCGTAATTGTCATTAAAAAAAATTCTTTCTTAAATTGTAATTCAAGGATAAAACAACTAGAGTAAACACTAATCATCACAAACAAATAAAATGATACCTCAAAATTCAATTCATGAGAGTAATTATTTGGTTCATGATATAAATTTGATCTTATTTTATGATTCAAGATGTATCCAAACTCATTTATAATTGTAAAAGTTACTGCTTAAAGCTAACATAATAATTCATAATAACAAATTCCTTCTAACTTTCCAAGATCAAAAAATAATTTAAATTCATTTTTCTCATGAAAAGAAACCTAATACGCTATATTTGTTTTTTGAAATATAGTGACAAATGAAATAAAATTTTCTCAGGATGTTGAAAAATTGCCGCATCAGCAAAATGATATATATATATATCACTTTATCTTCCTGTAATTAAAGTATAGAACCAAAGCTCGAATAATAAGAATTTTATTTTATTTTTATTTTATATAATTGAGCTAAAATACAACACAAAAAGAAAATATAACTTAAAATAGAGTGATAGAAAATCACAAATTTGAAAGTGAATATGTCATATTTATAGCCAATTGAAAATCTTATTTCAGACATATTCATTTCAAAATTTATCCAAATCAAAGTTCAAACAATAAACAAAATCATTTACACTAATGTATACTATATTAAAAATGTAAAGTTCTTAATAATGTTATTTAAATTTTTTTGCCTTTCAATACAACGTTTCTCTTTAGATAAAATCGTCTTTTCACTTTTTTTTAAGAATTATTATTTTAATAATATTAAATATAAATAAAAATTAAATTAAAAAATTCCTACACAAAG
>JAOTQJ010132739.1:0-10116 GCA_025642045.1 Solanum sejunctum | reverse complement strand
TGAATAAATAAATATTTTGATATTTACATACAGGTTTGACTTCTATATTTTCTTATTCAGATTATTACTCTCACTTATATTTTGGACTTTTCGCTTTACATACTTGGTACGCATTTCATACTGACCCCCTCCTTTTGGGGGCTGCGTTCATGCCCGCAGGTACAGATGAATAGGTTAGAGGGCCGTCTTCTTAGAAGCCTCGCCAACCGTTGAAGTGGTCCTCTGCCTTAGGAGCAGTCTGTTGTTATATACATGTTTTCTTATTTTCTGTACTTTGCATTTGAATATATTCGAGGGTATGACGGGGCCTTGTCCCGTCTTATGATCCAGTGTGTATGTCTAGAGGTCTGTGGGTACATGTGGGTGTGGGAACTGTGTTGGTGTGACATCATTTGTATGATATGTTTGTTGAGCGGTTCTGCCGCAGCAGTAACCTTGTCGGCCCGTATATATATATATATATAGTGATGTTTGTTATTGCTGGGTTCGCTATTTGCAGGTGAGGCTATTTAGTAAAACAGAGAAAACTCTGCCGAAATTTTGAGACATTCCTTAGTTATTGTGGATGGAAATCCAGTTTAGTGTTTGTCTGGATGCCCAACCTGCACTGATCACGACCCCTAGGTTGGGTCGTGACAGAATAAGCTAAGAAGTGGAAATTGTTCAATAATTAAATCAATCAACTAGAACTGAAGTATCTAAAAAAAAATCTATGAAGCCTCGACTAGAATAGTCTGAAAATACTACAAGGATAGGCCCCAACTAGCCATAATTGAAAATAAATGTTGAAAGGAAAACATAAACAACTCCAAGCCTCAGACTGAAAAGGGGACTCACCAATATTTGGAGGATGTCTGGTCCTCAACAAAGTGACTGCTTAGGGACTTTGTCACCTGTGTCTGCATCATTTTATGATACAGGTCCTAAGAACCTCAGTACGTGGAATGTATGGTATGTAAGATAGCCAAAATAGGAACTCAGGGTGATGCAACATTTCAATATAAGAAATTGTATCTCAAAATAGAATAACATAAGTACAAGATAAACATGCTGGAAGTAAACATGCTTAAAATCTATATAAATACATAACTTACTTTAATTTGGGTACTTTCTCTAACCGATAATCATCACTATGAGCTTCGTGGTGATACACAGTCTTGCCCACGCTACCAGAGTCGTCCTGTACTTTGACTAGGTAGGGGACGAAAACTAGGGGAGTGAATCCATCCCAAAATTGGGCCATCTCAGTGGCTAATGAGGAATGTATCTTGGTACAATCCTATCCTATGATGGTTATATAGTTTATGAGTTCAAGTAATTAATTCTACTCTCACTCATCTACATGCTCAATACTACTCCCAAAAGAACTTTTATATAGCTCATAACTTAAAGAATATGAATTCTCAAAAACTTTGATCTTTCGGGTACTTAGCCCAATTTAGCTATTTAACTTTGTCATCTGAATCTTTTATCTTGACTGAAACTAGTATCTTCTCAAGTATTTTCAAACATATTGGTTGCTCAGCAACAGTGCAAAAGCACTTCAAAGAAAATGATTCTTAAACTCAACTCAAACTATTAAGTTTTATAGGTATTCATGAAATCCATATAAAATTTACAGAAGATCACCCATTATTATAAATCTTGGTAGCAATACTTTAAATTAATAATAAAGAAATCAAGAATGATAATGCTTTTTAAGAATCTATATGCATGAATAGAAATTTAATGAACCTCACAGAAAAACATGAATTTTTTAATATCAACTTATACTTGGAAATTCTTGGATGAAAACTAACTTATTATTTCCAAAATATCCATAAAAATGCTTTTGGAATGGCCTTACATACCTGGGGAAGGAATTCTTGAACAGTTGAAGGGATTCTTGAGCCCAAACTAGCCTTTCTTGATCCTAAGCTTTGAGTTTCTGGGAGTTTTGAATTTATGCAAGTGAATTTTATGCATTTAGGGTCTAATTAAAAGTTAAAACAGACCAGTTTAGGCTTATGGAGTGTGAGAAAGGTCGAAACTACCCTTCCTTAACAAAGGAGAAAAAATCTAGTAGAAATTGTATAGGTACCCGTCGCGCACATGTATGTTTTTTTCCATTTTTGCTAATTTTAGCTTCCATGTAAAACACATAAAAAAATACAAGTGAGAATTCGTATCCCCAGCACGTTGCACTAGGGGCGTGGAAAGCCTACTATTTTGTAATTTTTGAAAAAAAATATTTGGACTCGATGGCTCTAAAATTGTGTTGAGACCATCTTCCCACTTAGTTTTTCGCACGTATCACAAATCTGGTCTCGAATTTGCAAATGAAGCATGAGAAGATGTGTTATGCGCAAGGTTAATTTTAGGGGTAATTTAGCCCTTTTACTGAGTATTACAATATCTCCCACTTAGGATCATTCGTCCTTGAATGGTGAGGATGCTGTGGTAGGGGAACGAATAATCTCAAGACTCATGGCAATACTCACTCAACAATTCAAACCCTCAACTCCTCACTGATCTTAATAGTCTCTATTCGAACTCAGGAATATACATATGAAGAACTTGATTACTCAAATTCTCCAAACCATGGATGAACATAGACTCAAGAGTAAAAAACTCAACTCCATCAACTTAAGCATATAGCTCTTACTCAAATTTCCATCTAACCACCTCCTCTTCTTCCATTAAAGCCTACTTCTAAGCTTGAAGGTGTTATTCACGAGATGATCATATTCATAAAAAGCCAATATTCAATATTCATCTCTAACCTCCCACGGGGCTTTCATTAAAGATCACTAGTCCTCTTCACTGCTATTCTCTTTCCTCGAGTTCTACCATTCATTAATAGGATCTTGCAACTCTTATCATCACCTAAATCTATTGCATACTCTCATCATTTTCAAGCCTAACTCAAGGTCATAAAGTGCTACCCGTAGGATGATTATACTTATGCTAATCTAACCCATATGGATTGTGTTCTGCACTTCCATAGAGGCTTTCTTATAAAGAATACCATTCCCACATATCTACTTAGAGTCCATTGCAATAGTCACTAGTAGCCTACATCTATCACTCACTTAATGGCGATTACACATTCTAGCTTATCATTATAATCACTCATAGCTTTTTAGAGGTTAACACTACTTTGAAATCTTTAAACTTATGATACCACCTCTATAACTACAATCTTATTAACTCCTATTAGGAGGCCTACCAATCTCCCCTTACCTGTCTGTTACATATAACTAGGTCTCATCTCTACCTGTAAGTTTAAATAGAGTGAGCATACTATAATTGTCACTATAAGTGACACAATTCTCCTTCATCTTTAACCACTAATTAGTTATCATCAACATCACTATCAATACCAAAAGAAAAATTACTAGAAGGGCTTAAAGTAAAATATCATAAGCACGATTCACTCAGGATATTTGATATGAGGACATTCATAACGTTATATAATACCACTAGTGTTTTGGGGCTCATCACGAGTTTATGGAACTATGTATCCTGTAAAGCTCAAGTGTTGTCTTGGGTAACATAAGGCTGGAAACTATTAGTTCATGAGGTAGATTAGAATTGTTAAGTGAAGATATCACTTCTAACTTTAAGAGCTTAGCATGAACATGGATCAACATGAAGTGCATGAGTTTGAATCATGGACGAGGTGCCCTTACATAATATAGGAATAAAGAATCATCACGATAAAGTATAAGGAATATATGAGACAGAAAAGCCTCAATGTATTATTCTGATCAACTCGACACTATCAAAAGTTCAAGATCTACTTTGATTTATTATCTAACCATCTCCCCCTTAGATCAAAGGTCACCTCTCTAAACCTATGAACTGATTTGCTTCACTAAGTTATAAGTACAATATGCACACAATTGAAGCACCAACATATACGCAATGTGTATATACTCCTATTAATGAATACTCAAAGATATGAAACTGCTGCTAGAACTTCCTTCTGAGGTAATACTCTTAACTCCCTTCTATCTTTGTAGGCATCTATGTATACCTGTTGCTCTTATTGACATCACGACTATCTTCTGTATCTCTTATGATCTAACCTCTACATTTTTAGTCTGCTAACACTCATCTTCTATGTTTCTATACATTTGACCAAAGAAAACTTGGACTATAACAGGAGATTTCTTATTATCTATGGCTATCCTCCTTTGACCCAACTCTTAAGGGTAGTAGAGAATGTCTAGATTGGCCTACTTCATATTGACATCTCAATATACTATCTAGGTACCCTTGTAACTCATAAACCTAAAGTCTCTCACTGTTATAGACTACCTTGGATATATATCTTAGCCCTTTTTTCTTACTTAATGACTTAGCCTCAATTCACTATTTTCATCTAAGGGTCACATTTGCCATACTCGTAACAACACACTTCTTTCAAGCCAATATCTTAATCTCTTACATATGCTATATCAAGCCTATTAGACCAAATCTCCAACTAAAAGTGTCACTCTCATCCTATTGTCCCCTCTTTTCATCATACTCACTTAAAGTTCAAGCTTAAGCTTTAATACTAAACATGTACATCCACATTTATCATATACTATACTAACTCTAAACTACTAGGTAAAGTCAAGAAATGTTAGATCACTAAATCTCATGATAATAAGTAATTCTCTAGCTCATGGTCTATCTGCATATAGTCTATCATCACACTCTCTTTCATAAGTAGATAATATCTACTCATCCACTATACCTCCTTACCTAGCTATGCTCCTAACTCAATAAATCTCATATGACTCTCCTTTTAAAATCATGAGCGTAGTTTATATCTACTACTTTATTCCCCCTGTTATTATATTAATAACATATTACTTACCATTACTAACATAATGCTACTCCAATATCAACACCTTCCATATTTGAGTGTGCACCATCTCATACAAACTAACAAAGCTTCCTCTACCTTATCATAGAAGCTAGACGATACTTACTACTCTTTAACCAAAACTTATAAGGAACTGAACTTATCACCATATGACTCTTAGCTACAAACTTCAAGAAGTTACTATTCCTACTCTTCGTGATTTGTATATCTTTCTAGCCTTAGGATCATTCTACCACATATGGTTTGCAAAAACCTTCAATCACCTTCTCTCAAGATGAGGGGATACTACTAAGTATTTAGAGACATAACTTAACTTTCCTCTCAAGAAAAACATCTGAAGAACGATTTATGGAACATAGTCTAGAAAAATATCTTGTCTTACTCTAGCACAACGCATGATTAATATGAATAAGAGTGCATTATTTTGGATATATAAACTTAAGCACACTAGTTGGTTCCTCTCAAGCCTAGTGTAGTCTTTACTTTTTGAATACTTTATCTGAAGGTAACTCAACAATAAGGATCTAGATTTTTCTGTTCTAACCACCTTAATTATGAGAGGTTTTCTAGCAAATCTGGCAACTGCACGAATATAGACAAGTTTCTTAGGAAGTAACTGTATTACACGATTTAGAATATGAAAGAAGGGAAACTTTTCATAGATGTGAATAGTCTATTATTTATAGAAGTGGGGCTCTCACAACCATAAATAAGATCCTATAGACACGGCTTCATAGACACCCTGGGACACTTGAACTCTATGCTTTGATACCAAGTTTGTCATGCCCCGAGCCTACACCCTAGATGTAACTGGCACTCAAAACCATTGCTAGTCCTAAGCGAACCACTTGGCTTGGCTACTTACTCAGCGAAAGATTTAAATAATAGTAGAAACTCTTTAAATAAATAACATAAATCTACTAAACTTGTCTGAATAAGCTGAGAAGGGGAAATAGTTCAACAATCAAATCAATCAACCAGAACTGAAGTATCTGACACATAGCTTATGGAACCTCTACTAGAATAGTCTGAAAGAACTACCGGGACAGGCCCCAAGCAGCCATAACTGAAAATAAATACTAAAAGGAAAACATAAACAACTCCAAACCGTAGATTGAGAAGAGGCCTCATTGATATCTGGAAGATGTCTGGTTCTCAACGAAGCAGCAGTTGAAAGACTCTATCACCTGCGTCTGCATCATAAAACAATGCAGGTCCTAAGGATATCAATATATAAATGTACGATATGTAAGATGACCAAAACAGGAACTCAGGGTGATGCAACATTTCAAAGTACATAATCATATCTCAAAATAAAATAACATAAGTAATAGATACTTTGTATGCTGAAGATAAACATGTTAGAAGTAAACATGTTGAAAATCTATATAAAAACATAACTTGCTTTAACTTGGGGAGTTTCTCTAACCGACAACCATCACTATTAGCTTCATGGTGATATAGTGTCTTGCCGATGCTGCCAGAGCCATCCCGTACTTTACTGAGGTAGGGGATGTAAACTAGGGAGGTGGATCCATCCCAAAACTGGGCCATCTTAGTGGCTAATGAGGAATGTACCTTGGTATAATCCTATCCTATGCTAGCTACATAGTTTATCAGTTCAAGTAATTAATTCTCTTCTCACTCATATCGGTTCTCAATACTACTCCCAAAATAACTTCTATATAACTCATAACTTAAATAACATGAATTCTCAAAATCTTTGATCTTTCGGGTACTTAGCTCAACTTAGCTATTTAACATTCTCATCTGAATTCTTTATCTTGACTGAAACTAGCATCTTTTCAAGTATTTTCAAACATACTAGTTACTCAGCTACAGTGCAAAAACATTTTAATGAAAATGATTCTTAAACTCAACTCAAACTATAAGCTTTATAGGTATTCATGAAACTCATATAAAATTTATAAAAGATCATCCATGGTTATATATCTTGGTAGTAATACTTTAAATTAATAATAAATAAATCAAGAATCATAATACTTATCAAGAATCTATATGTATGAATGGAAATTTAATGAACCTCACAGAAAAACATGAATTTTTTAATCTCAACTTGTACTTAGAAATTCTTGGATGAAAACTAACATATGATTTCCAAAAATCAATAAAATAGCTTTTGGAGTTGCCTTACATACTTGCGGAAGGAATTCTTGTAGCGTTGAAGGGATTTTTGAGCCCTAACTAGCATTCTTGATCCTAAGCATTGAGTCTCTGGGAGGTTTTGAATTTTCCCAAGTGAAATTTTATGCATTTAGGGTCTAATTTAGAGCTAAAACCTACTAGTTTAGGCTTATGGAGTGTGGGAAAGGTCAAAACTACCCTTCCTAAATAAAGGAGAAAATTTTCAGCAGAAATTGTATAGGTCCTGCACATGTATGTTTTTTTTTCCATTTTTGAGAATTTAAGCTTCCGTTGAAAACACACAAAAAATAAAAGTGAGAATTCGCATCCCAGGCGAGTCGCACCAGAGGCGCGGAAAGCCCATTATTTTGCAAATATTTGGAAAATAATATTTTGAATCGGTTGCTCTAAAATCAAGTCGAGTCCATTTTCCCACTCAATTTTTTTCACTGATCGCAAATCTGGCCTCGGATTTGCAAACGGAGCATGGAAGGACACATTATACGCAATGTCAATTCTATGGGTAATTTCATCCTTTCATCGACTGTTACAATTCTGCTTCAAAATGACTATCTTTAAGTAATAGAAGAGAATAGATGTAAGAGTAAGGTACATTTCTACTTGCTCGATCAATTCAAGCAGAGAAAAGGTAAAGAAGAAAAAAAATTTTACCTAATAATTATTATGAATAAAGTGATATTTCTTTTCATGAACACAAAGTGATATTTAAATTTTAAAAATAGTGGAGGTTCCTGAAATCAAAAAAATCATTGCAAAATTGATTTTTACATCTTTGAGAAATGTTCCAAAAAAGAGTATTATGGATGTATATATTTATTTGGAATAAATTACATATTATTTTTTGCATATGATTTGGTCTAATATGTTATCAAAGAAATTATAACAATATATATATAGCCATATTGATATGAAATATTTGGGTGAGATACCATAAAATATGTGATGGAGTTTTGCTTATTAAGTTATATTATATTGAGAAAATTGTGAAAGATAACTTTATTGGTTGTATGAATCTTGCAACTCCTTTGATTTAATTGTATAAAAATAATGTGACAAAAAAGAGGAGTTTGCTAGTCTAAAAATATGAGATATGTGACTGACAACTTAATTTGATTGCATTGGCAGTAGAAGTACTCAGCAGGTAGAAGCAAACTGGATGAGAAAATCTGTTGATATTTGTGGGAATGTGAAAAGCAAATTATATCATTTACTAACCTTAACATGGAGGTTGAAGTTAAAAAATAACTTCAACTAGTAAAAAAGTGAATTAATTATTTTTATATCAAACACTTTATTTTGAAAAATTAATTTTTCTCATTATTGTTAAATTGTTAAAGCGTCAACATTATTGGTGGAGTACAAAATTGTTCTCACAATGATAAATTCAGACTCATGAGAAGAGAACACAATATTGTGAGATCATGTTTATCAATGGTATATCATTTACTAATTGTATTAAATCTTGCAGATTCATAGTCTAAGGCCTCAACAAGATAAGGGTCTGAAGCATATCGAGGGGATGAAACTGAAGCTATAAATCATGAGTCATATATGAGGAAAACCAACTTGGGGACTAGAGATCCTATAATAAGTTTCAATAAGAAAAACAAATCATATGATGACTTGTTGTGAAATGCACTAAAGTTAATTTTTATTCAATCTCTATGATGTGAGTGTATTTATCCGATAATGATTGTGGAGGTTGAGCCTATGAACTCTTTATAAAAGTTTGTATCTCGTATAAGTGGGGTATCAAATTATAGGAGCACCCTTAACATATTCACCTATGTGAATGTGAAAGTAGGACGCTTTATATGAGAATAGGCCTGTTATCAGAAACATTCGTGAAAATCAGGATAGCACAAGACCATAATGTGCTGGCTATTAAAGCTTATGTCAACATCTTGATTATTGCATGTAAGAAGTAATACTTTATTTTCCTTAATTAGTCATAATTCAAGTGTGAGACCACTATTTACTCTGAAGTAAAGGTTATTGTTTTACTAAGTGGAGGTTCAACGCAGAGTACAACTTCATTATGCATAATAATCTACCTTCAACTAAATTGGTAAAGAACTCTCTTCTTTTAATACTAAAATGAGTAGGGGAATATTGGTGCAAAATGCATTTTAATATTAAAATAATAATATTAATTTGTATCATGAATTAGTGGAGAATGTGGAAATAAGTTTCTATGTAACTCCTATAACCTCTAACTCTTTATTTGCCCATTATTCTATCTTATTATTCTTGTAGCTCTTACTATCACTAACCCATGTTCTATATCATTAGTGTCCTGTAACTCATGTAACCTTCAAGATATGATTCCTTCCTTCATATACCTACATTACCATCCACATTAATCATATTCAAGATAAGGATAAATTTCTCATCTATAAATTAAATAATGATGTTTCTTCCTTTGTGAGTGATGCAATGAGGGGAGAAAAAATGTAAAGTGTGGATAATAATTGTAGCTTGTGGTGAAGTGTGTAATAGCGAGTATAGGTAATTTTTTGGGGCCCAATATAATGTCTAGGTTGCTTAGAGATGGTCAGATGTAGCCCTTCTACACGTTTTTTATTATTTGGGTGATTTTTTACCTTTCACCTGTCCAAGTTATCTTGGAACAACTGTTACACTTATTTTAATATGTATTATGTAATCTTCTTTATTTTATTAGATTTCGTGCAAATTTAATATAAATAAAGTAGTATAAAGATTCACTTAAGTAATATAGAGTCAAGTAATGTTTAATGGCTTATAAATGCATTTCATGTGTACCATAAAATAATTATAGTTGTGATTCATTTAGATTTATATACTAATCAAAATAATCAAAAACAACAAATTCATTGACAGTAACCATTAACTTTTTAAATATGCAACCTAATAAATTTTCTCAATAAAAAAGTCAGAATATACAAAAATATATTTTCTCATAAAATATGAATGCAACCTAATAAATTTTCTCAAAAAAATCAAAGTTGTGTCTTGAAACTCTTAGGAGATTTGTTTTCCCTTTTATAGAAGATAAATGATCAAAAGGTAAGAAGTCTGACAAAAGAAAATTTATTCATTTGAATTCTTCT
>JAOTQJ010132728.1:0-10116 GCA_025642045.1 Solanum sejunctum | reverse complement strand
TACTTGTCATGGAAATAGTCTTTATGGGGTGAAAGAAGTGTTAGAAAACTATTCAAAAGATTACATGAACGTTAACTGGATTTGGAGTCCCGTCGAAGGTATAATGTTATGTTTTAGCATTGTTGGGCGTTGGGGTGATGTATTATCTTTTTTGGAGTATATCAGAAGGCTTGAATATGGTAGATATAAGTTTGAATCACTGCTGCCCTATTTTACTATTCACATCGCAATAGCATTTTATGGCATTTTGATATTGTGGTAGTATTGGAAAAGGTTTATTGATGTTATCGGTTATTGTTGTTATTGTTGATTGATTATTTGAGTCGAGTTGAATTCTCAGGGCGGTGTATTTTAAGGGGAAATGCTGCTGAAATATTTCTAACATTTAGAACTAAAAAGTTGGGAATTAAGGTACGATATAGATATTATTTGTTGGCGTTATTGTAATTGTGTAGACATTGAACGTCCGAAAGTCTAAGTTTGGATTGACCATATGTTGGAGCTAGGTGGCAAGCGAAATTGAGGTATGTAACGATTTTCTACCCTTTGGCATGAATTAGTAAGCTCATTCAATGTTGTACATATGAAAAGTCCCTTTCCTTTATAATTTGGGTCTGAAAATAATCTATGTTCAATTTTGGCCAATCTTCCGATAAATTTACTTCATCTTAAATTTTGGAGTTTTGAACTCATGAATAGTGTTCGTTTGATTGGAATTAGAGAGTTGGAAAGCTATAAGTTCAAATTTTTCTGAAATTACCTCTAAATGTGAATTTGAGCAATTTTGGCAAAATCTCAGAAAAGAATAACTACTTGATTTCAAAAGTGAACATTTTGCATATTGCTAATTGTTTGAAACCAGTTTTATGCATATGATTCTCACGACTCTGTACGTGCCCTTTTGGCCTAGTTCATCGATTCTCGAGCCGTTGATATCATGCGTATGTGTAACTATATGTCTGTATGTATATGTATATTTCGAAGTAGCTTGGATATGGCGGGTCAGTTTGCCCATGGGCCGATTTTGCATAATTTGAAGACATAAGGAGCTGGGCTTGGGATGGCATCATGACGTGTGAGTGCTGGGCCGAGTTCGCCCCAACTCAGGAGAGTGCGTGGCACCATCGCCTCGTATCAATAAACGAGCCTGATGACCTTTATGCATTACGATACATGAACGCTTGGCGCCGTAGCCCTGGTTCACCTATCCTATGACGTGAGTGCTTGGCCGTTGTTTGCTTCAGATCATCTATGTTATAGTTGGGATTTGTGTTGGAGATGTCGGAGATTTGAAACTTCTGGTGTTTTACTGTGGTATGGTGCGAGTTTGGAGGTCGCCATCGTTCCTGTCGGATGTGCATTATTTTGATGTTTGAATTAATAAATATTTTGATGTTTACATACAGGTTTGACTTCTATATTTTCTTACTCGGATTATTACTCTCACTTACATTTCGAACTTTCCTCTTTACATACTTGGTACGTAATTCGTACTGACCCCCTCCCTTTGGGGGCTGCGTTCATGCCCGTAGGTAAAGACGAACAGGTTAGAGGGCCGTTTTCTCAGGATCCTTGCCTACTATTGAAGTGCTCCCTTGCCTCAGGAGCAGTCTGTTGGTATATACATGTTTTCTTTTTTTCTGTACTTTGCATTTGTATACATTCGATGGTATGATGGGGCCCTGTCCCGTCTTATGATCTAGTTCGTGTGTCTAGAGGTCTGTGGATACATGTGGGTGTGGGAACTGTGTTGGTGTGACCTCGTTTGTATGATATGGTTATTGGGCGGTTCTGCCGCAGCGATGACCTTGTCGGCTCGTATATATATATATATTTATATAGTGATGTTTGTTATTGCTGGGTTCGCTGTTTGCAGTTGAGAATAGTCAGTAAAACAGAGGAAAGTCTGCAAAAATTTTGAGAAATTCCTTAGTTATTGTGAATGGAAATTCGGTAACGTATGCCAGGGTGTCCAACCGGCACTAATCACGGCCCCGGGTTGGGACATTTTATTACCTACTATATTGTAGATAAATATTTAGAGGAAGTGAAGGTTATCTTGAGGTAATAGCAAAGTCGTACAGCGAGGTATGTAAGGCTACTTGATTTCGTATTATTTGGGATCAAACATAGATCCCTCCTTGGCACATAAAGGCACTTACCAACTCTGATACAACTATTAATCGTGTCTCAGATCTTACACATGTTCATATACTCCCATACGTGGTCATCTTCAAATCTGCATACATACTTGGATACAAGGATACACGAGTTCGTTCTCCTAAATAAAGTTCATGTATTGTTCTACCTCCTACGCATTTCATTATTTGTGTAACCTACTCTTTTCATTATGGTGTTGTCTTTTGTGATTATTTACATGTCATATGTTGCATTTGCAGTCCTACAGCTCCAATATCATGACCACCAAAAGGATCATCTCAAAAGTAATTGAAAGATAAAGTATATTGCCTATTGATGGGTGGTAACCCGAGGGGTGGAAGAATCACCTAGCCAGGGTTGATCCTATCACGGAGGGTAACCCAAGAGGTGAATGGAAAAGCCTAGCCAGACCCAATCCCGATATACATTTACCAGTGATCAGCTGGTCATTTGTATTACATGTTGTGCACAGATTATACAATAAAGGTAAAGTAATAAAAAGAATATAAAGTACATGATCCCACAGTATAACTAAGGGTGGTCTCTTATCCTACACAGTGCATAGTTTTATTTGAGTTGTTACTTCATATAGAGTATTTTCTGCCTTAAATATTCAGTACATTATCTCATACTGAAGTCCCTAATGGGGGACCTGCATTTCATGCTGCAGGTACAAGTTCTAGTAGATCTCCCCAGAAGGAGTATAGGATATCCAGTTGTTGTTACTAAGCTCCAGATTGCTTCAAAAAATTGTGTGTCTAGATCTTATATTTTTGTATTGTATAGTTCGTCGAGGCGGGGCCTGTACTGACCCTTATCAGATACTTTTCCTTATCTAGAAGCTTTGTATACTATGAAAATTAAAGTGTGGTCATATCTCCTACTTTAAACAATGTGGCCCCAACAGCCTAGCCATATGAATTTCCTTTTGGCTTATTATTACTGTTTACTTTCTTAAAGGGATGTTGAATGAAGAAATCTCTTATAATATATATAGAAAACGTACGGATACAGGTTGGTTCTCCCAAGCCTTATCGGCAACGGGTGCCAGTCCACCTTAACGGGACTAAGGGAGTGATATCAGTGATCTTAAAACATGATAATGGAATGGTTATCAATGCTCATATAGAGTTCTTGTAAATAAAGTAATGCCTCATGAATCCAAAGAAAACCACTTAACAACGAAGTTCTTAATATAATGACTAATAAGGATTTCATAACAAGACTCTAGAATTTCTCCATAAGATCACAGGAATGAAATTTGGCTTGACTTTTAACTAGTATTCTTGGTACAATTATAGATTAAGCACAAAATAAGATTTTTCGTAGCCTTCCATACCTGAGTAATTTGTTCTTTGAAGAATTGAAGAAAATTCTTGAAATCCTAGCCTGCCTCTTGAATCTATGCTTGAGTTCTTGGAAAGCTTTAAACGTTAATGAGAGGAATTAGTACGTTCTAGGGATTTATTTGAGTAAAAATCGACTTGTTTAGGCATAAGGAGGGTGGGAAATATCGGAGCTAACCTCCATTACACAAAATAAGAAAAATAAAAAAAAATAACCTTTCGAGGTCGCGCTTAGGACGACACATGAATAATTTTTGACTGATAACTTAAAATGCATTGAAAAATCATTTTCTTATGGAAATACGCATAAAACGTGTTTGCTAAATGCATTTTATGTGTAAAGTTTTGTAAATTGCTTTCTGATCGATTTTTCAATTCCGTAGAAAACTTCTGAAAAAATATAAGTGTTGGTCCGCGTCCTAGGCGCTTCGTGCCTTGGGCGCGCACTAACACAATTTTCAGATTTAATTACAAAAATTTATTCAGCTCGATTGCTCTAAAATCGAGCCGAGACCATTTTCCCGCACTTAGTTTTTTTGAGTTAATCACAATCTGGTCTTAGATTTGCAAATGGACCATCGAAACACACACTACGCACACGATTCCATTCTAGGGGTATTTCGGTAATTTCATAGGTGTTACAATAATGGAATGGGCTTTATAAATGATTTTGTGATAAAAAAAAATATAAATGAAGAAACAATATTAGGTACTCCTTTTATTGCCTAGATAAGACCATATACCGCCAAATTAGACTGTATCCATACTAGCATACTAGGAAAAGAGCTTATCTTTCCCTACCTAAATAGTTTATCAAAGAAGAAAACAAATATTTAAATGACAAAACTTTCTTTAACGTAAATTCATAGAAAAATGTCTTAACTAAATTCAACAATAAGAAAACTGAAATAACACTACATAGTATACAGTCAGAATTATCACAGGTAAAAAATAAAATTAAAGAGCTTAAACAAAGACTTAACAATCTAGAAATAGAATCAGTTACTAATAAAACACCTAGTCCGGAATCAAAATCCTACGATCCAGAGCCAAGGGAAATATCTCAAGAAATTGAGTCCCATAGAGGAACTTTAGCCTAATTAGAAATTACTATGATTTAGGTAGTTAGAATGCAAATCTACCATATACCCATCACCTTAGTCATAAATAAAAATTACACCATCCATAAAATTACACTATTTGATACAAGTGCAAATCAAAATTTTGTTATTGTAGCATTAATTCCTACTAAGTATCTCGACGCAGGTGCTGCAGGATTATTCTCTGCAATAGTAGAAAAACCTAAAATAAATTATAAGTTCCGCAAAGCACATATCCATAATAATTGTCACACCCCGATTCTACACCTTAGACGTGACTAGCACTCGAGAAACCATTGCTGGTCCTCAACCGAACCCTTGGCCTGACTGACTTACTCAACTGGAAACTTTAACATGCATGCAGAAGTTTTACAAGATGACCCTTTTATAATATACATAGTAAAACTCAAGAGTCTCAATCATGTTTTATATAAAGTCTGAAAGCATCTCTTAATACATTAGTAATAATGCTTAAAATGTCTAAATGGAAAGACTAGATTGACTCACTAAATCTATCCGTGAAGCCTCTACTGTACTAAGATAGGTGCCACAACAAGACCCATGGATACCTAACTATAAAATAAAAATACATAAACTAAATTAACTAGAAAAGCTAACATACTGAATATCTACTGTTTTTAAGATAAATTCACTTTCACAACCAAATCCAGGACATTAGCTCTCCTACTCCGCCTAGGATACCCTATGCAAAAGATTTTTTAAAATATTCCCCAAATCAAAATGTTCTTTATAAAATTACTCAATTAAAACAAAATTATTTTGGATAGCAAAATCTATTACCTAGCTTTGATTTTCAACTAAAGGGAGGAAGTAATTCTCTCTCAAATATTTTAGTAAAAAAATTCTACAGGAAAATAATGAGATCAGGATTACTTGGAATAAGGCCTTCAAAGTCCACATTTTCAGAATTTACGACTAAAGAAAAAATGAAAATACCCTTCTATGAAAAGGATAAAACCCAAAATAAAAATATCCTCTTGATGGAATCTCTCCATTTACCAAAAAATACTACACCATTAAAAGAGCCTATACCCAGTTCATCCAAGTTACAACCAGTACAATCAGATATTAAAAATGACTCCTCTACATCAGTTAATAAAAATAGCTCTATCAAAACAAAGGGTAGCTACAAGATGAAAACCATACAAAAAAACTCACAACAAACAGAAAAGGATGACTATGAGTCAGGAAAAGAACAATTTAAGTTATCAGTTGTTCAGGTATTGCCCGTTATTTTGCTAGACAAAAAATATCAACATTATGGAATCCCGAACTTATTAAAGCCCTACTATACAAATCAGAATTATGTAGAAACAGAAGATCCCCTTAATACCCAGAGCTTCTAAGAGTTCATCTTAACAGATAATGATTCGGTAGAGTTTGAGCACATATTTGAAGAAAATAATCCAGACCACATAAGATACTCAAAATTCATGATTAAAAGGATATTAAGCCCTTTTGAGTGGTTTGCAGATCACCTACACACCCCTATTCAGTTATCAAAAGTTCATTGACCGCAAATATTTAATTGGTATGATTATAAGGAAGAAATTTGCAACATAATTGAGACTTCCTACGAATCTCTAGAATTGAGTTTTATCTATTAATTTGTCTGGACATTTAGACGAGAACCCTATGGCTCTACAAATGGTTTTATAAGTTGCTTGAAACATATCATGACCAAGAAATCTAATAAAAGTCTGAAATAATACCAATTGTACGTCTAAGGTCGATGAATTTTTAGTAAGTGAATGGGTGTATGTAGATGATCTACTAACCATTCAAAAGGGATTAATATTCTTTTAATTGCAAACCTTGAAAACTAAATACTATCTGGATCTTTAACATCAATCGATATCTATTCATATGAAGTCATAATACCTTCGGGTTAACACGAAAAGAATTAAAAAATTTCTGTCACGACTTTGGGTACACCAAAATATCTACCCCTTCAAAAGAATCCTCCAAAATTACTAAAAGACAAAATATATATTACAAAAATAAAAGAAAATTTAAAAAATCTAAAGCATATAATAAAGGTAAATTTAAATCAAATAATACTGATAAATATTGGAACTGTGAAAAATTTGGACACCGAGCATGAGATTGCCGTGTACCTAATAAAAAAAAAGATAAAATAAATATGTAAGAATTAGAAGAGGATGTCAAAAATAAATTATATTCAATCCTTGAAGAAAATGAAAATACCTTCTCTGCCAAATAGAATTCTAGTAATGATGACAAGACCGATACGCCATATGAGTCAGATAATAGTTATTGTGAATATGGTGGTGATACAACTTGTACCTGTAGCAACCGTTCTATTAATGTCATTACTAGTAATAATAAAAAAATATTTTTAGACTTAATTCATCATATAGAAGACCCAGACTATAAGAAAAAATATTTAATAACATTAAAAATATTATTCTCAACCAACAATCTGATAATTATACTGTTAAACCATTTAATATGAAAAATGTATTGAATAAAGTTAAACATCAAAATTCGTAAACCACCCTATAAGAACTTCAAATAGAACTAGTACAAGTTAAAAGGGAAGTTGAGGAAATTAAACAAAGACTTAGTAGTCTTGAAGCAGACAAGACTTTATCTAATTTCATACATAATCAAGAATTAAAATCAAAGTTCGAAATCAGGGAAGCATCAAAAGAAATAAAAATTCCTCCTGAGACAAAATCAGGAATTAATACTATAACTAAAACACAAAGCTACCACATACCTATTACTTTAGTTATTAATAAAAATTATACTATTCATAAAATTGCATTATTTGATATTGGTGCAGACCAGGCTCTCTATAAAGAATACGAAGGATTTGTAGTACCTGAATTATTAAAACCATGCTACACTAATTGAAATTATGTGGAGATAGAAGATCCACTGAAAACCCAAAGATATGATGAGTTCATCTTAACAGATATTGATTCCATCCAAACTAAGCACAAATTATCATATATTAATGATCCAGACAGTATTCAGTTTTTAAGATTTACAATTAAAAAAATATTGAGCCTTTTTGATATGGTTTGTCAATCATCTACACACACCCATTCCCTTATCAAAAGTTCATCGACCTCAAACTTATAATTGGTATGATTATAAGGCAGCCTAGTACAACTTTACGTATGTAAGGTCAAATACAGATATGCGGTTTATCAAATATTCTGAGAAAATGAAAAATGCAGTGAGTCCCAGATGGTTTTACAAATAGTGGAGCCAATTTGGAGGTAATAAAAAGGTATTGTCACCTCAATTTCTAGTGCAGTTTGAAATGTTTCAGGTAGAACAGAATATTTCTACACTGCCAAAAATATAAGATTATGTAAATTATTTTTTTCAAAACAAATCTCTTATATTATTAGTTGATCCTTTGATATTCATGAATTTGAAAGGATCAAATATTTGTGTAAAACTATAAGAATTAAAGGATGAACACCAAAGGAGCATGACGAAAAGTCAGTTGCACAGAAGAAATCCGACATTTCAATAGAATAATTAAAAGTAGGATCGAAGAAGATTTGTTAAGTTTGGATAAAGATCATAGTTCTGCAAAAATAATGAAATTTTTAGATACTGCATAATCGCAGAGCAGTGAATAGAACAGAGAAGAAAATATCTTCTTCTTACAGTAATAGAAATAAAAAATTAGAAACCCATCCAATATTTAAGTTACCAGCATTTCAAAAGATAAATTCCCCAAACTTCAGGATCAACCTTAAATTATGGATGACCTTGTTGACATAATTAATAAAAAAAATCAAAATTCACGGACACTAACTCCCTTAATACTTTATATTAAAATAATAATAATATTAATAAATTAATTTCTATTTCTACTTTTGGGAAAAATTATTATAAGAGACCCTCTTTTCCAGATGTGTCGTATGAAGAAAATATGTTTTTTATCTCATATTTCATAGTCTGGAAGAGAAATAGCGGAATGGATATTGATGGGCTAGAGGAACATCAAATATATAATAAGTTACATGAAATGGGTATGACCATTACGACATATAAAATAAAAAATCCATCAGATAAACAAGCTGCCATGCTAATTTTTGCAGGAGTTGCTGGTACAATAAAAAATTAGTGTGATAATTACCTCATAGGTCTTCAACTCCTACAAACTATAAAATAGTAATAGATAACAATAAAACTGTAACACCCCATACCTTACAATACTAGTGCTACACAAATAAAATATGACATGGTTTGGTCAAATTAGCATTAATTTTTAAAAGTGCTTGAATCTTATATTAATGGGCTATATGCGCGTCTAATGCTTAAGAGAGTTGAGTGCATACATCTCTTGTGTCGAATTGAGGAGATCATGGCCTTAAACAAAGTGAGAGAATTGAGGTGCTTATAGGTCTTACGAAGCTTGCAGGTGAGTTACCCACTTCCTTAGCTTAAATTTGCTAGATAAACGAAAACGAGGCTCAATGTCGAACTGGTCCAAGTCCGATTATGAATAAAGTCCATGTTAAGGGTGTCAATTTATCCCATGTTTTAGCATCATAAATTGACTACATTTTTAGCCCACGAAGGATATTAAAAGGGCCCAAGTACATCACAACCCACTTGGGTAAATGGGCCCAAACTAAGTGAAGAGAAAGTTGGAAAATGGGCAGCCCAAGCCCATCAACTTGGAGACCCATTTAGGCCCAAGTATAAAGGCCAAGATGTTGCATAACCAGCTTAATAATATATGGTATTTGGTGGTAAAAACTCCAAGAGTAGTCGGCCAAAAGACCCTGTATAAAGGGCTCAAAACAGCCCTTAAGTCATTTCACTTTGGAGAAATATTTCAGCTTCCTAATGATTTTTATTTCTCTCCTTACTTCACTTTGCAAAGCAGCTAACACAAACCTCTAGGGTTCTTGAAGGAAGGCTGAATCTTAAAGGTAAAGGTAAGTAATTATAGTTATGTATTTAGTATAGTTTCTTCATGAAAAAGAAGAAGTATATACTAGTATGTTTGTGCTAGAAAATTTGAACAACATGTGTTTAAAAAGTTGTTGCACACTTTCCTTTTGTTTTAGTGACTTCTCTATGTTTTGTGGGATATATTATGAAGAGAAATTGATGTTCTTGACATGGATTGAATTATAGATATTACCCTAAGGTTGCTGCCCTAATTTTGGTTTCATTTAACTATCATGACCCAACCCAGGGGCCGTGAATGGTGCCGATAGGGCACCCAGTCAAACACTTATACTGAATCTCCAATTACGACCGCTAAGGGATTTCACAAAATTTCGACAGAGTTTCCTCTGTTTTTCTAACCAACCCCACCTGTAAACAGCGAACCCAATAGTACTAGATATTACCATAAAAACAGATATACATACACATACGCAGGCCAGCAAGGTCACCGCTGCGGCAGAGCCGCCCAACAAACATATCATACAAACGAGATCATACCAACGTAATTTCCCACACCCACATGTATCCACAGACCTCTA
>JAOTQJ010132717.1:0-10117 GCA_025642045.1 Solanum sejunctum | reverse complement strand
GAACAAAAAAACTGGTCAATTATTTTTAATATATTAGACATGAATAAATAGAATATTATATTGCCAGTAGAGTTATGCAAATATATATCCCATAAATTAGGATTGAGGAAGAGTGAATTTTTCTTTGCTAAAATTCAGCAATAGATATTAAATCAAATTAATTTCAAAAGAATTTCAATGACTGGCTCTTTAGGATTTTTAGAATTTATGACCAAACTATGACCTTTTTAATATGATGCTCAATATTCATGTCAAAGCCTCAACTTAACTAATTTAGGAGGAAAAATATTTTCTGTTCGATTTTTTATTACCTCCTCCACCTCCACTTGCTTCTTTTATTTATCACATTTTTTATAAATTTTATTAATAAATGATAAAATTGTATATATTTAGAATAGTTGATTTGGATTTCGTCACTATATGAAATTACATAAAAGAAAAAATACTCAGATTAATATAAAAATTACATTCATTTTGTTATATAGAGCACCTTTAACGTAAGCCTTTGTAAAATTTAATTAGTTTCCAAATGTGCTTAGATTAAAAATTTTAATTTAGATTAAATTTATCAATAACTTTTAAGTGTTACATAAGAATTAGATATCCATAAGTTGTCCCACTCTAATTTTATTATATGGTCTAATCTCATAATCCAATTAAAAGTAAGACTTTGGCCTGGACATTGTAATAATCAAGTTTAATTTTTAATAGAATATTAAGAAGAAGAATTATCAAAGTGTATATTTAATTGAAATCAAATATTACTACCAAACAATTGTATTAGAAAAAAAATGCAATTTTAATATTATTAAGAAGACCAGATCGCATATTCCTTTCTTTCCTAATCCATGAAGTGGGATTTTATCGAGTCATATAAGATTAAATAATTGGAATATAAAATTCACACCAAATTATAAATTTATAAATTAAGCAAATACTGTCATTCATTTTTCTTGAAGATCAACAACCAACAAGTTTATGCTAACCTAGATCTTTGTAACACTAAACAAATCTAATGGATTTTAGTTATAATTAAATCCAATATAACTGGTATTATAATATTATTTTTTCAATTAGAGATCTCCAGTATATCTTTTCAAAAATGAGCATTATAATTTAAATTAATTAAAAATTTAATCCTTTGATCAAAAACTAAAAAATAATTGTAAAGTGAGAAATTGAAGATGAAATGAGGCCATCAAAACAGGTATAACAAAGATGAAAGAAGGTGTTGAGATATTGGCCGAAATTAATTTACAATCGTTAAGTAACAATCTTCCACAACTCTTTTTTACCAAAAACTTAACGTCTATTGCAATGAAGGTCTTTCTCAAGGACATTCAATGAATTATTTTTATTTAAAATACTTCCCTTATATATTTTTAAATTATTTGTCCACTTATTATGTCAAGGTAAAATTAATTAATTTTTTAAATTTTATTTCTATGATTAATACTTTTTGAAAACCTAAAACACATTCGGAAGTTCTACAAAAAAAAAAAAATCTAAGAATTCATTAATTACTTTATAACTATTCTGATGTTATTTATTCATATGTCCTATGATATTAAATATATTTTAAATAAATTATCTTGATGTCCATCAATATAAATAAAGGATAAAAGAAAAAGGAAAAAGTATGGTGCACTAAACCTCTTGTCATGAGCAAAGTTCGAAGAAGGGTCCGACCATAAGGATGTATCGTACATATTCTTACTTTGCATTTCTACTGAAGACTATTTTCAAAGTAACTTTATCGGTTACTCCAAGGTTTTTTCTCAATATAAATAAATGATAAATTAATAAATTAATTATTTTATTTATGATTTTTTAAATACAATATAAAATAAAAAATGATGAGCTAATATAAAATGGAGAAGTAAGTGTTAATATTATTATACTCTATTAATTAAAAAGTTGAAATTAATGCCACACAAAGTAAACAATGCCGCTTTTATTGCTTGTGTTAAAAACAAATAGCATCCTGTAAGAGATCTTGACTAATTTTTCATAGGCTTAAAAGACTAAAACAATATAAAGTATAGAGTCTCTTTCTAGTTTTTCTTTTTTATAATAATTTTTTGTTTCATTATTGGTAATGATTCTCTCACCTTTTGGTGAGAGTCAGAAGATATGATATTTTTATTTTGTACATTTAATTTCAAAATAAGTTATCTTATTTTTCATAATTAAAAACAAGTATATTGTCGACTTTACTTTTATTTAGAAAAAAATGAATGATAAAACAATAATAATTATATTGAACTGATATTGTTCAATTAATGATAATTGAGCGAATATAAGGTTAAATAAATTTTTTAAAGGACATGTTCAAGTTTAAAAAAAATTATATAATGTGAATCAAATTAAAGGACGTACTAAGTAAGAAATAATTGTCATTCTGAGCAAATCCATCTATAAATGTAATATACTTCCTCCGTTTTTAATTTGATATACCTTTTAAAAAATAATAAATAAATTGATATATCACTCTTAATTATTACTATGTGTTATCTCACTCATTGAGATATGAATTAGAAATAACTAGTATCTAATAATTAATAAGATAAAAAAATAATAAATTATCTCTTAAATTTTCAAACTAAATAAGTAAATTTGAACATTTATGTACGGAACATGCCCTGCTATAATAGTAGTGTATTAACATTGACTTAAATCATACTTTAAATTTCCGTTCAATGCCCTATTATTCCATTCGTCTTTGATATCTTAAACGAAAATGAGCCATCAATCTCAAATGTCCTTATCATATAAAATGAGAAGATTAATTATCTATCTAGTAGTATAAAATATTTTTTTTAATAAAAGTAAACTAATGATATATTTCCTTTCTTTATATTTTGTGAGTATAACTAAAATTAATTTTGTATATGTGAGCTCATTCGCATTTGGTCTCATGTTTGAATAAATGAAGAGAATTGATATGATAATGATAATAAAGGTTATAATTAAATATTTATTAATTTTAAATATATAGATATGAAAAAAGAATCACAGGGTTCCATAATAAATTCATATATAAAAAGAAGAGTAAAATATCTTATCTTTTTTAAATTTTATTTATAAAATTACAAATTCATTTATAAAATTATACTAAATTTATTATTGTTATTCTTATCATGTTTGCGTATATAGCAATTACATTCAATATAAAGGTCTTTTTTAACGTTGATTAACATTAGTATATGAAGTAACAGCTTTTGTCACATAAAATTTTCTATTTTCACATAAAATTTATGTGAAGATGGAATGAGGCTGACAAAATCCAGAAATGACTCAAGCACATTAGTCGCCTAAGACAAAAATCAAATGAAGGCTTTAAACTTTAAAACATAAGTTAATATATTTTCTAACGAATTTTATTCTTCTATCTTTTTGAAATATAATTTTTTTAAAAAAAAATAATTTCAATCAATAATTCTTTTAATTGATCATATAATCATACTATAGGTGTCTCAAAGTTTTTCTAATATTTCTTTTTTTAATATAAAATAAACAATCTTTATTATAAATGGTAGTACTTACTCAATATTTTTTTTCTAAAAAGAAATTATATAACCTATTATTGCTTTAAAAAAAATGAAGCCCCTTAAATTTGAGACCTAAAACACTTGCCTTTTTTCTAACTCTACCGAGTCACCTCTGACAGGATATCTGATAAAACTATTTTTACATAAAAATCTATATAACAGGTGTTTAAATTATATGTATGAATAAATCACTAATAGCAGAATTGAATCAAAATAAATTATTTATATCACACTTCCAAAATTCTTTAAATTGAATTCAATGTACAAGATATTAACTGTATTTTTTAAAGATGGAATGAGGACATCAAAACAGGTAAGGTGTGTGTTGTCAAGGGCATCAATTCTCTTTCTTTTAAATAAATACGTACATAATTATTTAAAAGTCACCACTTGATGCCACAAAAAATAAATAATGTCTTTTACTTTCTTCATTACCTTGTCATTTGACTAATCTTTCAGAGCTTCAAAAGTTACATTCATTTTCTTTTTTTTAAATTCCTTCCAGTTGCAAATGACAATGGTACTCTAAAGTCTTACCTTTTGGTAAGTTAGGGGACACAATAAGTAATGTACTTAATTGTACAATTAATTAATTGCTTATCATTAATTAGGCGTTACAATTTGATTGATCACATTTTCCCAAAAAACTCATATTACCTGCCCCTCCACTTTTACTATTTATATTCAGTATTGTTATCATTTTTAGCTTACTAAAAAAATAATTATTGTTAATTTTTTATTTTATTTTTAACATTAATTATTCATTCTCTAAATTATTTTTCAAAATGTAAGATTATATTCCTTTCTATCATATTTATTAATCCATTATACTATTTTGAGATATTCAATAATAATTATTCAATTTATGAAATTATGAGATAATTTTACAGTTAGTTCTTAATTTATTCCTATTGATAATTACAATTATTTTTTATTATATTTTTTAAGAAATTTTATATTTATTATGTTCAAACGATGATTTGATAAAATTACTTTATTATTTATTACTTTATAATTAGTGTACTAAGTCAATGAAAAATAAATAAAAATAGATAAAGGAGTATATCAATATATTTTAATAACATACTCATATTAATCATTACTTGGCTTATGGAATTTGCAAAGTTCAAAGCGAAAATATAAATATAAATATTATTAATAGAAAAGGTATCTTTGTAAGATTTGAACAAACTAACACTTTATTTAGATAGTTATTATGCAATGTATTTTGTTATGTTATAATATATTATCTTATATTGTATGTTTTTAATGAATATAATATATTGAGTAAATTATATTATTTTCTATCATTTATATATTCATAATTTAAATAATAAATTTACAAAAAATTATAAAATGTGTAATAGATATTAATAAAGATAAAATAAATAATAAAATAAAATTATTAAATAATAAATAAAATTAAAAAATAAAAAAATATTAAAATAACAATGAACCACAAGGACGGATAAGACGTAGTTGCCTAGTAATACGAAAAGAATGTTTTAGACGGCTGCGCCGTATTTTTAAGTAATTTAAATATTTATCTTATGACTTAAATTTCTATTTGACAGCCATTTTTTCGGCTAAACACAATAAATTAAAGGCTAGCAGTGATTAGTATTGTCTCCGACGTTATCTCTTTTTTGTTTTTCCGGCCAAACACGCAATTGTTATCTTTCTGTATCATTAACAAGAATTATTAAAGCAGAAACTGTAATAAATAGATAGATATAGATTAAAATAATAATTTTACATTAATTTTGAGTTTATAAATTATATTGTATTTTGAAATTATAGAGATTCGTTGAAGTTAAAGAACATAAGGAACATGCGTCATACTTACTATTTTATTTCGAAAATCATGAAAAAAAATTATTTTTTAAAAATAAATTAAAAAAATATTCTTAAACTATGTAAAATTGAATAAGAATGTCCTTAGTTAAATAATTTGGTTTAAAGACAGCCTATTTCCATCAAAAATATCCTTGCACTATGTGTGAGTGATTTTATATCCTATTTTTCATAAAATAAAGATGGTTTTTTATAATTTATACACGTAGTATTAGTTAGATAGGTTTCTACATTATACATGAATAACTAATTACCTTCTGACCAACTGCCAAATGTGCTAATGGTACTTTTGCAATATAACACCTACATAATTCATATCCAAATCAACAATGATCTAGGGTTATTTGATTTTCAAATAAAAATTTTCAAAGAAGTCTAATACTCATATAAATTAATTGAAAAAGTATATTTCTTTATTTTAAATTGTTTGACTTACTTTCTTATTTAGTCTGTTTTAATAAGAGTGATTTTTTCTTTTTCTTTTTTTTAAATAATTTTTTAATTTCAACTTTTTGTAAATATATTCAAATCGTATGATTAAATAATATTTTGATACATTCACATATATTTTTAGTATCAATCACAAGATTCAAAACACTTCTTCTCTACTATACTTAATTTTAAAATAAAATCAGACAAATAAATTAAAACGAAATGAATATTATACTTTTATATTTCCTCTAAGTATTGTAATATCCTTGTAGATAATATTCTCCAATTATAAGTGGGACGGGGAGATGGTACGGTTTCTACAAAAATTGGTGGTCGATTGGGCAATAAGTAATGTCAAAGTTTGTATGATTGATAAAAATAATAGGCATCTTTCACGTATTCATTTTCTTTATTTAATTGCCACCAATAAAATTTTGGTCCAATGTATAGTCCAAAATCAAAGATGAAATATGTCGAACTTGATGGATTTACAAGCACAAATCATAATTTAATTACATAACAAAATTATTAATTAATATACAAATACATTCATATTAATTAATATGTCAACTATCTTAAAGGAGAATCACAATGGCTCTTCATGGTGTTTTTTGCTTTATAAAAAAAAGGATGAGAAAGTGTAAAAATATGGAACAACAAATCTATACTATACTTTAAAGGGAGAATATATTGTCCTTATCCTTTATTTAAGTATGCTGACCATTGCAATTTGCATGCATGAATCTATTGTTGTAAGCAATAAAAATGGGTGCATAGGACAAAATAGCAATTTGCTTTCTTACCTCACTATTCATCATCTTTCACAAGTCATCCTTCAATATTTAAGTGTGTTGTAGAATGCTATGAATTCTCCCCATAATTTAGGTTTAGAGCTATACAGATTTGGGGGTGTAGGTTTAAAGTTATGTAGGATCGGATGAATTAAAATAATTATTTTTAAAATTAATGTTGGGCAAGGTTGAGCAAAGTGAGTTGTGGATTTAAAAGATTAAATAGAAATTCAAAGGCAATTAAACTTTATATAATTAGTAAAAATCAAAGATACAAGCTTTTTACATTAAATGTTGACTTTAATTTTATTTTTTTCTAAAATTTAAAATAGACATGTCCAATAAATTGTTAGTTATTAAAATGTTAATTAGAGGCTTTTAATTAAAAATTAAGAAATAATTGTGAAATATCAACTAAAAATAATTAATTGCTGTTGAGATGTTAATTAGGGTAAAATTGTAAAAAGATTATGAACTTTTTATTTTTCATATTAAATTCAATTAAAAAAATAAAAAAAACTCAAAAATTTAAGCGGGTGGGTCTATGTGGGGCTAGCCGGGACGGTTTGAAAATGAAAAAAATCATCATACAAGGTGAGATGGGTTAAAAAATTTACAGATTAAACTCAAACCGCCTCGTCCCACCTCGCCCCGCTGCCATCCATACCATAATTATAGGTCTCGATCATAAAAGCAAAAGAAAAATAGACAAAATATTAATAAAAAAGAATACTTCTCCTTTTATAAATTTTGTATGACACAAATTCAAATTAATTAAAGTCTCAAAATAAAAAAAATCAAACACGGCCGAGGTTCTTTGATCGATCATGATTTTTTTCGATAGTTTAGAAGTTGAACTCTGAAATAAATTTGATCATAAAATTTTAAAAAAAATCAGAATTCTAGTTGAAATTTAATCTCAAAATTTTTACGAATTTTAAGAAGTATTTAAAAACTATTTACACTCCAAATTAATCACATAAACTAATCCAGAAAACTTCAATGCATTATATTCCTGATTACAACTATATGTTTAAATATTAATTTTTTACTTTTAAAAATAATTTTTTCAGTTACTCTCTATTTTCATGATCAGACCCCGCCACCCACCCACCCCTCAATCCAACCCAACCAAAAAATATTGATATTGTTGGAGAGGTCAGGATTTAGCTCATACACAGCCCAAACTTTTGAATGCTGAAAATTGATCTTCATCTAGAGCAATATATATATAAAATAAAAGAAAAAATTATGTATATAAGCAAATATATATAGTAAATTAATTAATATAGTTATAATTTTAGTTAATTTATAATTCGCCTCTAACATATTAGTATTAATTATGGTTTGAGTTTATATAATTGGAATTTTGTATAATATAATTTGTATAACAATTAAAAATTCAAATGTTTGTGTTTGTATAAATTCATTATTTCGAGTTTATACAAAAAAAAAATAGCCGATTATACAATGTACTCGCAAATTATATAAACTCACCCGTAAAGTATACAAAGTGTTGCGCGAGTTATACAAATACTGTTATAGCTATATTTATGAAATACAATTACCTAAATTGTAGCTATTTTGGCCTATTAATTTTTCCGATTAAGTTATTTATGACAAATTTTCATTTGAAAACTAGTTACAAGAGCTTGTGGTAGACGGGCCTATTATATATTATTTATTTTGTTCCAAATTTTTGTGATAATGATGAAACTTTTTATATGTTTTTAAAATTTTTAAGTAATTAATATGTTTTTGTAACTTATAATATATTTTATGTCATTTTTAAATAATACCCGTTACTTATTTTGTTTTGATTTATATCGCACATATAAAATTTTGAGAGTCAAATCAAAATTTTATTTGTCTTTTAAATTATTAATTATATATAAATGGTTCTTGATATTTTATCAATTCTACATAAATTGGAATAGAGGGTAATGTGTTACCCTCTATTCCAATTTATGTAGCATTGGTAAAATATCAAGAACCATTTAGATTTTTATATATCTTTTAAATTTTTAGAATGGTAATGTTGTGATTTATTGTACTTATTTTAAAATTATTAATTATTGTGATTTAAATACCTTTTTAATATATAATATATTTTAAAAAATAAAAAATAAATTAAAACGAAGAAAGTACAAAAAGGAATAAAAGTAAACACGTCAATGACTAGCTGACTGAAAAGTTGTTCTCAAACATGAAAAATATTTTTATTATAAAAAAATTGAATGTCTAATATTTTAGCTCCATCACACAAGAAGTAGTGAATATTTTTGCGTCTAAACCCACAACGTCTCCTCTTTCTTTCTGCGCACACCATGATTCCAACACCAAATCCCATCCTTGTATACGTTTATTCCCAACAAGCAACTGTTGGCGGCCCTAAAATTTATTTATGGATCACATATAAACACATTATTGTCTTATTAGAGAGGCTAAGTCTGGAAGAGAAACTTTTGATGATAGGGGGGTTTGGAACCATGGCCCATTCCTTATAACTCAGCTGTCAATTTTGTTAGAGGGTTCACAAGTTAATATATTTATTTAATTTTCTACTACAAATATAGGGTCTATAGAAAAGTTATTGAACCCTCATGTAGATCTTTTAATTTGAGTTCCAAATCTGAGAATGCTGCAATAAATGGAAATTAACCGTCCTATCATCTAATGTTTAAAATTCTGCACCTCAAAGTTTGCTTGGTAAAACGCCTAAAGCACATATTTGAATCGTTTATGTTGTAGTTAAAGCTATTGACATGTGAACTGGAATTTTGTACATAATATTAGGTCAGAAGTAGACCCAAATAGGAGTAACATGATATCTTCCAAATGTTGGGATGCAAAAATGCAAACTCCTCTCTCCCACATTGGTTGTGGAAAGGTAAAATGACCAACTTATAAGGTTGAACTCAATTTCATTAGTATGAGGCCTTTTGGAAGATGCCCAAAAACAAATGTGTGAGGCTTTGGTCCGAAGTAGACAATATCATACTAATGCGTGATTGGGGTGCGGGTGCGGGTTAAAGGAAAATTTAGCCTCCTTGGAACGTGAAGCAAGAAACATGGCAGAAAATAAATCGAGAATCGAGAAATTCGATGGGCAAGACTTTGGGTGGTGGAAACTCCAGATTGAGGACTACCTCTCTACCAAAAGGATCTGTATGTTCCACTCACTGGTATGATGCAAGAATACACAGAGCTTGATCTGGGTACCACATCCAAAATGCAAAGACGACCAAAGAAGCAATGGATATCTTGGCTAACATGTATGAGAAATATTCTTGTTGAAAAAGTTAGTCAACATGAAGTTGACTGACAGGTCATCGGTAGCAGATAATCAGTATCATGGACAAAATTCAAAGGAAGAAAAGGAGGTAAGGGAAATACATCCAGAGATGAGTGTTGGCACTTGAATGCCACCAAATCAGACACAAACGACACAAGTGCGAGGCGTATAAGAGGAAGCTTCAAGAAGACGGA
>JAOTQJ010132706.1:0-10117 GCA_025642045.1 Solanum sejunctum | reverse complement strand
TGATTTCTGTACATAGAGGTCTGTGGATACATGTGGGTGTGGGAAATTATGTTGGTATAATCCCATTTGTATGATATATTTGTTGGGCGGTTCTGCTGCAGCGGTGACCTTGTCGGCCCGCATATATATATATGTATAACTGTTCATATGGCAATGTCTGGTACTGTTAGGTTCGCTGTTTGCAGGTGTGGTTAGTTAAAAAAACAGAGGAAACTCTGTCAAAATTTTGTGAGATTCATTAGCTGCCAGGAATGGAAATTCGGTATAGTGTATGTCTGGGTGTCCTATCTGCACCAATCACAACCCCTGGGTTGGGTCGTGAAACCAAATCAATACAATTAAAATATATACACTGACACCTACCTAGAACTAGGAAGTCAACTATACTAAGTTACAACAGACACAAGGACATATCATACATGTATATTAATAACCTTAATAATATAAAACCAGGTGTACAGCTACAAATACCAAATTCTATTGTACAAGACCGATATCTAGATGCAAAAGATGGACATCAACAGGAAGGAGACGATGGAAAAGCCAGAGGTATTGGTGCTCACGAAAAGTCTCCTCATTGCTCCAAAAGTTCCCCAACTCAACTATCATGGCCCATACCTAGACTTGCATCATAGAAAGATGAAAACGTAGGTATGACTACCATAAAAGGCACCCAGTAGGCATCATCAGTCGACTGAGTGAAATAGTAAATATAAACAACATCCAAATATATAAAGAACTGCAGTAGTGTAGCAAAACAAACCTAGATCAAGGCATACGCATGTATGTGAACCCTTAAACTGCTATTGAACCAATTAAAGTAAAGAACGATGATTACCTAAACCACCCTAAGTACTAAACATCAATATTGGCTAACGAAGATTGCATAGGCCAATACCATTACTGCCCCCAACTAATGCATAGTGTTCTATGCGAGTGCAAGTCCCTATTATCTTTGCTTGTATGTAACCGAGCCCCCATAAGCCAAAAAGGTACACACATGCACAAATATAATGCCAATAAAAAATCACAAAATCCCATAGGACTATCACAGAATCCCATAGAACTATCACAGAGCCCAACTCTCCACATCAAAAGAACAAGGGTCAATTGTATGTGGCTATAAGGTACTAGTGTCTAAGCCTGAACAACCCGTGAACCCCTAGGGTTATACATATGAATTATCATGGTGTGAATTGGAGAGTGGATCCATGGGTAAACATTCTAGCCACAGGCCCCCAAAATCATAATAGGAACTAAGTCCTCAACCTATCAGAAGTAGTGTCACATGGGGACTCGAGCCTTAATATCACTTCGGACTCTAACCCATAAGTCTTCCGACCAAGCCTCAAGTTAGGCCATCATCCAGGGCCAAGTAGTCTGACCATAAATGTAACAGTGAGACATATCCCCCGTGAGAGAAAAAATCCCCCTAAAACACTAATAGTGTGTCATCATCAAAGTGTAAATCATGGGCCCCAACACTACAGACCATCAATCAAGGGTTACACGATGGAAAACTTAGTTGGCGCTCAGTTCTCAAAATCTATATATGTCACCAAGCATCATAATATCAACCACCGGGATAGAAGTCCATGGCGAATGTCACCCAGGACTTAATACAAACGTGGCCGCTAGTGCTTTACAGTGATGGGGAGCATTATCTGCAATAAGATATCAATAGTCACACACTGAACCAGTGTATCTGGATCTGAAACTCCAAAGTCATATTTTTCCCAAAGTGAACGTAGGCGACGACCTCACAACCCAGGTATCAAAAAAACTTAATCCAACCTAAATAATCGTAATCACCACCTTTCTCAAATACAATAAATACTTTAGAATCAAATGGGAAGAACCTTGTAATACCCCCTAATCCTTCTACCTAATTTGGAGTGAATATAGAGATAATGCTGAAAATAGACTAAAGAAGAGGGTTCACGAGGACCATTTACGACTCGTAGATAGGTCTATGACTCATAGAATGGGTCTCATAAAACCCCTAGATGACTTAGTGAAATTTTCTAAGTTCGAGGCCTACATATGAGAGGACGTTTATGACTTGTAGAACTATTTACGACACATAGAGGAGGTTTTATATCAAATTCCAGTACCTCAAATTTTAGAACTCGTTATTTACAAGAGGTAGGTTATGGCTTATAAAACATTTCACGACTCGTATAAGAGGTCTCGTACCAATTTCTAGTAACTCATATTTTCAAATACCTCTCTCACGAGAGGTCATCTATAGCCCGTAGAATGCTCTAAACCAACAGATAGGGTCTCGTAGACTCAGGCAACAATATTTAAGGAGGGTAATTTTGTCTATTCCTACCTTTTTTAATTTAACCCTTAGATGTTTTGCACTTAGTTTAACTCCTGAAATACAACCCTAAGCATATTCTTCCACCAATTATCACACTTAGGTCTTTCTTGAAAAACATTAGAAGAGGTAGAAGAGCAAGAAGTCTTGATTCTAGCAAGAGGATTCATTGATGTTTGAAAGTTTCTTCCTTTCCAAGTTATGTAAGGTTTTCTATAGTGTGGAACCACATCCATTCACATACCCCTTTCATCTTCTTAGTCAAATTCAGAAAAGAGTTGAGGTTCGAGAAATTTTGTTATCCTATTACTAAAATTCTTGATTTGTCATAAATTTGATCCTTAAAATGTCTAAGGTACTTGTGACATTGCATGGGCTTGATATGATATCCGAATAAAGTTTCATACTTGCAAACATGAGCCCTAAATTGCATAATTCTATGAAATTCTATGCATATATAGAGTTGAGGTTTTAGTTGATATTGAATTGATGAGTTGAGAATTTTGAGTATCATAGATCATGAAACGCATAATGATGATCAATTATAATACCATTACTCGTACTTGCATTGCATGATGAGTCAATTTGAGTGAGTCTAAATGACCATCTGAGTCAAGTTTGATTATCTATATTGATTGACTAAGTTGATGAGTAACTGAGATGAGTTTAGATAAGATAACCCAACGAGGTTTTGATTTTGATGTGATTGATTGAGCATTTGAGCATTGAATTTATTGATTTAGTTGAGCATGTTTTAGTCTTGGGAAGAGACCTGAGAAAAAAATTGGAAGAAAGTAAATATCCAATTTAACCCACAGAACAATGTTGCCAGCATAACCTAGTCATACAACTCATTTTGACAACTCTTGTCCTAAAAGTAGACATTTACTATGGAAAGAATAGAGAGTTGATCATCCTTTACCATATCGCGTATAGGATGGGCATGACAATGATATCACATTCATTGTGCATTACCAAACTAAAGGTGATAGGATTGGACGCCGTTTAAAAGAAATTCTTAAACAACCTTGATTGAGTATGATAATTTAAAATTGAGCTTATTTTTATTGCTTATATTCTAAAAGCATGATTTATTTTAAACTTGCACATACTGAGTTGAGCATAAGTTGTTTAGTCGTGATGAGTGAGTTGAACTTTATTTTCTTGAGCTATTTAACATACCAATATATTCCATGTATTGACATCCATTTGGACCTACATCATTTTACAATGTAGATACAGGTACAGAGGACATCAGCCTGTGCATTATTGAGGTCCAGATCAGTATAGTTCCAGAGTTAGTGAGCTATCCTTGCTTTTCGAAGGATCCCTTTTTCTTATTATTAGTACTTTTCTTTCTTGATTTAAGGTGTCCATGACCTGTCATGGCATCATCTATATTATTTAGTAAAGGCCTCATAAATATTTAGTAGAGTATTCAATGATTATTTTGTATTACAACTTATTTCATTGGAAAAATATGACTCAGAAGAGTATATTTTACTTCTATGTTGTCTTTCTGTTTGAGTTCTTTCTTCCACTTTTGAGTTGATGATGTGATGACGAGGTCAGGTGTTTATCTTGGGGAATCAACAATGGTTCTTCAAGTGTCAGCCCGCCAAGGGTACCCTCCCGGGGCATGACAAATTTTATATCAGAGTATAAAGTTCAAGTGTCCTAAGGAGTGTACGAAGTCGTCTATAGTAGAGTCTTATTTATGGGTATGTTATGAACCACACTTTATAAGCAAGAGGCTATAGGAAATTAGGAACTATTACACTTTCTAATATTCTGAGTTTGTGTAATAATGTTAAAACTGTACAACACTATCTTCTAACTCGTGCATTACGCGCCTAAAAATCATGCCCCCTAAACACACTATAACCCAATGGAATACTTAAACCATCATTGCTAAGAACCCTATTCTAGAGGTGCCTCCTCAGATAGGATCGAGCGACCAAGGTTGACCAGTCAAAACCACTAGTGTTCGTGTGACACCTACCGCTCCACCTGCTCCTACCAAAGAGGTTGATTTCGAAGGAGCTATCACTATGCTCACACAATATGTAGCTATCCAGTGTAAGAGTCAAGGTTCGCAGACTCCTAACTCTAGCTCTCAAGAGGCAATGATGGACACCAAACTGAGAGACCTTCTTAGGATGAAACCATCGATCTTCACTTGAACAAAGGTTAAGAAAAACCCTCAAAACTTCATTGATGAGAGGTGGAACGTGTTGAAAACTATGCATATGACCAAGGCTTAAGGAGTGGAGCTTGTTACTATCAGCTCAAGGATGTCCTTAATGTCCTGCACCACAAGGGAAGAAGAGTTGAGCTGAGGATACTGAGCCCCTTGCATGGGATGAGTTTGAGTGCCTTCCTCGATCATTTCTTTCCTCAGGAGTTGAGAGAGGCAAAGGTGAGGAGTTTGTGAATCTAAAATAAGATGGCTAACTATTAAAGAGTACATCCTGAAATTCCTCTAGTTGTCTAGGTATGCCCTAGGATATGAAAGCGAGGATGAGATAATTCATATCCTAGTTGGGTAAAAATGTAAAGAGGGAGTGCAAGGCTGCATAGCTAATTTCATGTATTAATATGTCTAGAATGATGGTTTATGCATAACAAACTGAGAAGGATAAGAAGATGGACAGAGAGTAGTATCTGAGTAAGAAGGCGAAATCAACAGGGCCTGAGTACCACTAGACCAAGCAAGGCAAAGGAGATACGTCTTATTTCAAGAAGAGGTCCTCTATCTATGCACCATCTTTAGCAGTGCACAACCCTGAGCCAAAGGTGTGATCAGAAGTCCCAAGGTTAGCCAAACTTTATGGCATAGGGTGCATAGTCTCAAGTCATTATGACTACTGGATCTAAAGGGAAGCTACCTTATGGGAAATATTCTAGGATGCATCTAAGAGAATGTAGTGATAATGGGAATGGTTGCTACAAGTAAGGCTGGCAAGGCCATTTTCAGAGGGAGAGTTCAATGTGGGACAACAAGGTCCAATCCTCTACAATAGTACAACTAGCGAGGGGTAACCAAAGAGGTGTTGCATCAATGGCAATAGTGGGATAAACCATCGGTTTGTAATGGGGAATCAATAGGACCAAGAGGTTGCACCATATATTGTGATGGGTATGATTGAGATTTTACATTTCATTGTTATGCTTTACTTGATCCAAGTGCCACTTGTTCCTTTTTGATGTAATATGTGGCTGGCATATTTGAGATCTTTCTTGAGTGTTTGCTTGAGTCATTTATTATTTCTATTCATTTTGGTGAGCCCATTCTAGCCGAGAGAAACTCTATAAGTTATGTGGTGTGCTTATATCTTAGGGATATACTTGCTGATTTAATTGACATAGAGATGGTTGATTTCAATATGATCCTTGGTATGGATTGGCTTAACGCATTCTATGCCTCTGTTTATTACATAATCCAAACTGTCAAATTTCAGTTTTCGAATAAGCCTATCATTGAGTGGAAGGGAGATTATATTACACCAAAGGGTAAGTTCATTTTTTACCTCAAGTCCCGAAGACTGATCTCTAAGGGATGTATCTATCACATCATATAAGTTATGTTTGATAAAGTTGAGCACCTACTCTTCAGTCTGTCCTGATCATGAGTGAGTTTCCTAATGTATTTCCTGAGGATCTACCTGAGGTCCCTCTTGATAGGGAGATCGACTTGGGAATTGATGTACTTTTTGACACCCAACGTATTTACATTCCACCATATAGAATAGACCTTGCAGAGTTGAAAGAGTTAAGGGACCAACTGAGGGATTTATTAGAAAAATGATTCATAAGGCGGAATATCTCTATCTTGTTCGTGCTAAAGAAGGATGCTTCCCTATGGATGTGTATTAACTATCATTAATTGAATAAGGTAACAATAAATAATAAGTATCCCCTTTTGAAGATTTATGAGTTGTTTGATAAACTTTAGGGTGCAACTATTTCCTCCAAGTTAGACTTGAGGTCAGGCTATCACCAACTGAAAGTGAGGGAATGTGACATCCTGAAGATGGCTTTTTTAATGCAATATGATCATTTTGAGTTCATACTAATGTCTTTTGTGTTAACAAATGCACCTGCAGCCTTTATGGACCTGATGAAAAGAGTATTCAGGCAGTATCTTGACATGTTCGTGAATGTATTCATCAATGATATTTAAGTGTATTCTGGAGATGAAAAGTAACATGCCTGTCACCGCAGGATTGCTTCGCACATGCTCAGAGTTAATGAGTTATATGCCATGTTTTTTAGGAATGGGCTTTGGTTCAAATCCATGGCTTTCTTAGGCAATGAGGTTTTTCAAGATGGAATTTGAATGGACACTCAAAGATCGATGAGGTTAAGAACTAGCTAAGGCCAACCTTACTGACTGATATAAGGAATTTTCTAGGACTAGATGGCAATTATTGGAGGCTTGTTAATGGATTTTCTTCCCTATCTACAACGTTGACTGAATTGACAAACAAGAAGGTCAAGTTTAAATGGTCTGACGAGTGTGAGAGAAGCTTCTAAAAGCTGAAGATGAGATTAACTATCACACCAGTGTTGACCTTGCCTTATGGGACAAATGGATTTGTTATCTACTATGATGCTTCCAGAGTGGGATTGGGATATGTGGTGATGTAGCGGGGGAAGGTTGTTTCCTATGCTTCTAGACATTTTAAGCTGCATGAAAAGAACTATCCCACTCATGACTTTAAGTTGGTTGCAGTAGTGTTTGCTCTTAAATGATGGCGCCACTCTAAGAGCTTAAAATACGTCTTCACCCAGAAAGAGCTTTACTTGATGTAGAGAAAATGGCTTGAGTTTCTTAAAGGCTACAATATAAGCATCCTTTACCATCTACATAAAGCTAATATGGTGACTGATTTTGTTAGCAAGTTATCCATTAGGAGCACTGCCTATGTGGAGGAAGAGAAAAAACATTTGGCCAAAGAGGATCACCAACTGGCATAATTGGGAGTTCAACTAGATGAATCGAGCGAAGGAAGAGTTCTTGTGCATAATGGTCTACAACATCTTTAGTAGTAGAGGTGAAGGAGAAACAAGATCAAGATCTTATTTTATTATAGTTAAAGGTGGATGTGCATAAAATGAAGGAGCCCAATTCACTGCCTAGTTTTGGAGGTCTTTTCAGAAGTTTTTTGGTACGAAAGTGCACCTTAGCATCACTTTTCACCCGTAGACCGATGGACTAGTAGAGTGTACTATTTAGAAATTAGAGGATATGTTGAGAGCCTGAACCATTATCTAGTAATTTGGATGAATACTTGCCTTTGACAAAGTTTTCTTATAACAAAAACTTCCATTGCAGTATTCAGATGGCCCGATATGAAGGAATCTATGGGAGGAGGTGTAGATCGTCTATTCGATCATTTGAGGTTCGTAAAGCATAGTTAATTATAAAATAATTGGTTCACCATGCTATGTAGAAGATGAAGATCATTCTAAAAAGGTTGTGGATTGCACAGAGTAGATAGAAATCTGACATAGATGTTAGAAGAAGAGACTTAGAGTTTGAGGTCAATGATTGTGTGTATTTGAAAATATCACCCATGAAGGGTGTGATGAGGTTAAAAAAAGTAGGGAAACTTGATCCCAAGGTACATAAGCGCCTATTAAATCATAAAAAGAGAGGCAATATGGCTTAAGAGTTAGAGTTACTAGAAGAATTAGCATCCATCTGCCCAATCATCCACATTTCTATGCTCAAGAATTGCTTGGGAGATCCACAGTTCGTTATGCCTGTTGAGAGTGTTGGAGTGAAGGACATTCTGAGTCATGAGAAGGTTCATCTCCAAATCCTTGATCTTTAGGTTCACAAGTTGAGAACTAAAGAAATTGCACCTGTCAAAGTATTGTGGAGAAACCAATTCACGTAAAAAGCTACTTGGGAGATGGAGGAGGATATGAAGTTCAAATACACTCATTTGTTCCTGTCTACTGATTATGATAGAGTTGATGGTAATTAATTCCCTCTAAATTCTTAAATTCCAATTCCTTGAGTTTATCTTTAATTCGTACTATGATAGACGATGAAGTTCTAAAGTCTGAGTGAGGAGTGATGTGATGTATTGACTAAATAATTGCTTAGTTGCTGAATTTCTTAATTTATTAATTGCATAGGTGAGATGACACCTGGTTGATTATTAGAGTCCATATGAATGATCCTAAAGGGGAGATAATGAAACACCCCCTAATCCCTTTTGTATAATCTGGAGTGAATGCACACACAAATGATGCTAAAAATAGATGGAGAAAAACTGCAAAAGAAGGTTCACAAGGACCATTTATGACTTGTAGAATGGGTCTCGTAAACCCCCCAGATTACTTGGTGAAATTTTCTATGTCTGCAACCTAGGTACAAGAGGAGGTTTACAACTCTTAGAACCATTTATGACTCATAGACGAGGCTTTGTGACAAATTCCAGTGACTCAAATTTTAGAACACCTAATTATTGAGATATAGTTTACGATCTTTAAAACATTTATGGCTCGTAGAAGAGGTCTTGTGCTAATTTCCAGTAACTCAAATTTTCAGACCTTTCTTTCACGAGAGGCTACCTAGGACTAGTAGAATGCTCTAAAACATGTAGATGGCGTTTAGTAGACACAAGCGATAGATTAAGAAGGATAATTTTGTTTATTCCTACCCTTTCTAATTTAACCCTTGGATATTTTGGATATAATTGAAGTCCTAAAATATAACCCTAAGCATAATCTTCCACCAATCATCATACTTAGGGCTTTCATGAAGAATACCAGAAGAGGGAGAAGAGCAAGGTGTCTTGATTCTAACATGAGAATTCATTGATGTTTGATTGTTTCTTCTATTGCCAGGTTTGTAAGGCTTACTAAAGTATGAACCATATCCGTTCACATGCCCATTTCATCTTCTTGAGTCCTATTTGGAAAAGAGTTGAGATTTATTTAATTTAACTAAAATTCTTTATTTATTAGGAATTGTCTTGGTAATATATGAGGTACTTACTACATTGCATGGGTTTCATATAACATTAGGGTAAAGTTTCATACTTTCTAACATGATCCCTAAATTCCATAATTCTATGAAATTCTATGCATGTATTGAGTTGATGTTGAGTTGATGAGTTTAGAAATTTGAACATGATAGAGCATGAAAACAATAATGAACATGATCAATTATACTACCATGACACTTACTCATATTGAATGATGAGTAAATTTGAGTGAGTCTAAATTACCGTCTAAGTCTGAGTAAAGTTTGATTGTATGCATTGATTGACTAAGTTGATGTATAACTGAGATTAGTTGAGATGATGTAACCCAATGAGTTTGATAATTTGATATGATTGATTGAGAGTTTGAAGATTGAGTTGATTGATTTAGTTGAGCATGTTTAAGTACTGGTAGGAGTTCCAAGCACCAAGTTAGGAGCAAGTAAATATTTGCTTTAACCCACAGAACTATGTCAACAGTGTAGGGTGTCGTGCAACTCGTTCTAGCATCTTTTGTCCCACAAGTTGACATTTACTATGGATCTAAGAGAGTGTTGATTGTCCTTTACCATGGCACGTATAAGATAGGCGTGGCAACGACGTCGCCTTTGTTGTGCATCATAAAACTAAAAGTGATCTTATTAGATGTCGGTTGAGAGAAACTCTTAAGCAGCCATGAATGACATGATAATATCAAACTGAGTTTATTTTTACTAAGTGTGTTAATTTTGAAAGCATGATTTACTTTAAACTTGCATGTATTGGATTGAGCATGAGTCCTTGAGTCGAGATT
>JAOTQJ010132695.1:0-10117 GCA_025642045.1 Solanum sejunctum | reverse complement strand
TGAGCATGCACTATATGTGAAGCAAGAGAGAGGTAACATCTTATTGGCTTGTTTGTACGTTGATGATCTTGTTTTAATAGAGAATAGTCAAGAATTACTTGATACTTTCAAAGCATCGATGGTGAAAGAATTTAAGATGACGAATAATGGCGTTATGAATTATTTCCTTGGCATTGACATAAAGCAAAGTGCAGAAGATATGCTGAAAATGTTCTTAAAAAATTTGGCATGAAGAATTGTGCATCGATCAATACTCCAATGGAGCTTGGAGTAAGATTATCAAAGTTCGATGATAGCGAGGATGTCGATTCAACTTACTATCGAAGCTTGATTGGGAGTTTGAGGTATTTAATGTGCACGAGATCGGACATCCTGTATAGTGTCGGAGTTGTGAGTCAATACATGGAGAAATCGAAGTTGACTCATCTCAAAGCTGCAAAAAGGATATTTCGCTACATCAAAGGTACTATTACTCATGGTTTGCATTATTTTCGAACTGAAGATTTTTGAATTAAAGCTTATTCAGATAGTGATTATGGGGGAGATATCGATGATCAAAAAAGCACTTCAGGCTTTGTATTTTTTTTGTGTGACACCACTTTCACGCGGTGGTCAAAGAAGCAACATAGTGTTACATTGTCGACGTGTGAAGCTGAATATGTAGCTGCATCGTCATGTGTTTGTCATGCAATATGGCTTAGAAGATTGCTCCAAGACATACATGTGGAGCAAAAAGAAGCAACAAAGATTTTTGTCAATAATGTTTCTGCTATGGCATTGGCGAAAAATCTAGTTTTTCATGAACGAAGCAAGCATATTGATGTTCAATACCATTTTATCCGAGAACAAGTGAAGAAGAAGGAAGTCGAAGTGTCATATGTGATGACAGGAGATCAAATTGCTGATATTTTCACAAAGCCTTTGCAGACCGATGTTTTTTGAAAGCTCAAGAGTTTGCTTGGCATGATTGATGGAAGAGAATTTGGTTTAAGGGGGAGTACTGAAAATTAAACCAAATTCATTGAAGAAGATTGAAAGACTCAAAAAAAATTAAATAAAGGAGGATGAACCTAGTCGAGGATACATGTATCTAATCAAGAATCTCTTTGTTTTATGACTATTCAAGTTTTATGTTTATCTCTTTGGAAGTGAAAAGTTTTTTTTAGCCTATAAATAGGTGCATCTTGTAATTATTTTATTTCAAGCAAGATAAGTAAATAAAGTGCTAAGTTCAAAATTCCTTTTCCTCTCCTTCTTGTGTGTGACAATTGTGTGAGTGTATTTCGCTGTGCACTTAACACTACTTCGATCTGGTGTGACAAAAAAATGTGCCATCTATGAGTTAATCAAGACAGTAAGAAAAGTTGAAATTTACCTCGACCATTCAAGTCTCCCGCATGATTTAGCTTGCAATAAGAGAGTTGTGGCTTTTGAGGCCGGTGTGATATGATTTAGAGTGTACATGACATGTGTAATTAGGAGATATTAGGTAAATATTTTTCAAGTTAAACATTAACCTGCTGCTTAATATGGGATGCATTTTGCCAGGTAAAAAGAGGTAAAGAAATTGAAAGAACAAACATGGTATGAAAGAATATGTTGTAAGAAAAAGCTACTGCATAAATAGAGATGGTTCTTTCCCAATAGTTAAGGCAAACATAACTTTTTTGAAGTCTGTTTGAAGACTTTACTACAGGCTACGCAATACGGAATAAGTTTTGCTGAGTGAGTTTGTGACCTGGTGATATTAGAACTTGTTCACACATTATCTTAGTGAGTTAATTCACCTATCTATTTCTTTGTGTTGCTCTGTAGCTCTTTATTATTTCACACACTATCTTAGTTAATTCACCTATCTGTTTCTTTTGTTATTCTGTAGCTCTCTATTATTTGGTCGTAGAGAAATATAGGATGAGACACTATGAAATTCTTGTTAAAGGAAGGCTAATTTAAAAGGTAGTGATATGAACATGTTGGGTGTGGACTTAATTCATATCTATGAATAATGAAAACTATACTTTCAACTCATTTCTGCTAGCTTTCAATGAAAACTATATGAGAGAATCAACAGAGTGGTATGATGAGCCATGAAAAAAATAACTTTTAGACACTTAAAATTGAAATTATTGTGAGTTTTTAGGCGTATTTGTTGGTTTAATCTGCGTTTTGTGTTTGTTTTATAGGAAAACAAAAATCTCATGAATCTATAGATGTTGTACTGATTTGAAGTGATTTGGAGCTAAAATTAGCTTGAACATGAAAAGAGTCGCTAGTGGATGATCTGGACACACCATACGACTATTTGATACAGGTGTGTGGCTGAAAAGCAAAGCAAAATAGTAAAAAAGCTACAACATACAAGTATTAATCCATCCCGGCGGCAACTAAGCGAAATTGTGAAAGGTTAAATCGAAGAAGTCATTTATAGAAGCTGCTAGCTAATTATGGTCAGTTAGAGGACTGATTTGAAGGTGCAAATGTTAGTGAGGCACTGCTAGGAGGCTGGGGAATCACAACAAAGCATCAACAAAAACTACAATGCACACAATATAAGCTATCTCGGACAAAATGATCAAGTCACGTTGTTGCGTTGTTTGTGTCATGCTGGGAAGTTTGCTATTGTCCATGCCTAGTTAAGCTGCTCATGTAATGATATGACGATGAAGAGAAACAGTAGAAAATATTCCAGGACCAAAGCAGGGCAAAACAGAATAAAAAAGGACAAAGGAACACACCACCAGCATGTTCACGACCCGTGGTAATATTCACCAGCTGTGACACTGGTCCTCCAGGCCATGGGGTTGAAGAGCGTCATCGTAAGCTTCACCACGAGCCGTTGCATGACTCGTGGTGCACTCCATGAGCTGTAAAGGTGCTCGTACAAGGCACCTAGGCAGTGAGAAAATAAGAAAGCCCAAGGCAAGTCTGATGATTGCCTTCCACGACCCGTGTGCACCTTCACAGATCGTGAAGGTGTGTATGAAGAGGGGCTAATTTTGAACAGTTTTTGCACCAAGGAAAGCTATGTTTCCCAGATGATGCTTGTATGACAAGAAAATTCGCGTTGAAAAAATAATAATCAATGAATGAAAAATATTGCAACAAAGTTGTATTTTATTTTGAGGAATGAGTTCTACCATCTCTATGAATCCTCTGAATCGCCTTTTCAAATATAATTTTAAGGGCTCTTTAGCTTGATCTTGAATCTTGAAAAACTTGATGGATTTTTGATCTTAACTTTTATTTAACTTCAAGGGCTTTTAGGCTTGATCTTGAATTCAGTGGTGCTGATCTTGATATATAGATTTGATGATCTTGAACTTGAACTTGGTATGAATTTGTTCTTGAACTTGATCTTGACTTGTATTTGAATTCAAGGGCTTTTGGGCTTGTTGTTGATTCTAGTGATCTTGATCTTGATTAAATGATTTCTTGAATTTGAACTTGATATGGACTTGTTCTTGAACTTAATTTTGACTTGTACTTGAATCCAAGGACTTTTGGGCTTACTCTTGAGTCTGATGGTCTTGATCTTGATGCGTTTTTGAACTTGAATGCTTGATTTCTTGAATTCTTGTTGCTTGTAGAGAAATCTACGGCGTTTAATCCACAAGCTCTCTCTAGTTTCTTGTTAGAATTCTTGATGTGAATTTTGAATTATGAGGACCCCTTTATATAGTTGTAGAATAGAGGAGTTATGATGGAATCAGGCTTTCTTTCAGCCAACCAGATTCAAGGTGATATGGTGTAGAAAAAGTGATAAAAATAGGTTTCTTTTTAAGTTACATGACTATATTCGATTGGTTGGAACACATCACTTGCACATGTGACACATTTTTGTTGGTCTTTGATTGAGATAGGAATGCCACTTCATTTTGACATATGATGTGATCCTATTAACTTCTTTATTTGACTTGGCATGCCACATCATCCGGCACGTGACATCAAGTAGGCCTCTAGGATGAGAGGACATTGGGCCCAATAAAGTGAGTCATCTTTTGTAGCCTAAATAAATGAATCTGGGCTGTTAATTAAATTCATATTTTATTAGACTTTAACTAATTGACCAATTATATTAATTCATAATATTTATTTGGATTGATATATTTTGAATTTAATATAATTTGAATCACTTTTATAAAATTTATAAAATTTATATTTTAATAAATTTTATATGATTACAAATGCCCCCTACTTCAAGTCTCGTCGAGATATATTTTTTTTGAAGACTAGACTTAAAGTATTAATCTAATACCCTAATTTATTTATTTTAAAAGGATCAATAAATATTTTGAACACATTATTTTTTTTATTTGAACATTGTGTCATATACATATCCTTGAGAGCATTTTTTTAATATTATAAATATATGTATCATGTTGCCACGTGGGCATGCTGATAAAATGCAGGAACTTCAATTGTCCTTTTGTACTAGAATGTAATATTGCCACGTGAGCATGTTCATAACATGAAGGAACTTCACTTGTCCCTTTGGACTAGAATACATTTATTCATGCACTCCAAAAAAAAAAAAAAAATTCATATCCTTCTTGAAGTGAAGAAATTACTCGCCGCCTATTAGTATTAGGACTCCTATCCAAATTATCAAGGATTAGGCTGTACACCAATAGTTTGGATCTATAACTACCCACATTCTTGTCATGGCAAAACATCAATTTGTAAGCAGATTCTAAGCAGACGTCCTTTGAGTTCATCGTGCAAGCCTCGAAGTGCAAGGTAATTTTTCTTTTAATCTTCATCACTTCCCTTTTTTCTTTTCCTTCTCTTTTTGCAGAGTTATGAATTTATGACTGTGAACCCAATGAAGAGTTCTCTTGTACTACAAGAACATGATCTTGAGGTGTGAAGGGATGGATTCGCATTCCTACCTTAAGAAAGGTAATTTCATGGTAGTTTTTATCGTACAATGGAATGGATACGCATTCCCGCCTTAAGAACAAAGTAACTTTACGATAATTCTTATAAAGCGAAGGAATGGATACACATTCCCGCCTTAAGAATAAGGTAACTTTATGGTAATTCTTATCGTGCAAAAGAATGAATACGCATTCATGCCTTAAGAATAAGGTAACTTGAAGATGTCCTCATGGTGAAAAGGAATATATATGCATTCCCTACCCTATGAATGACAAAGAGCTTTTCTTGACAAGATTATGTTTATATGTTTTTTCTTGTTATGCTTAAGTTTATCATTAATGACTCCTTCTATTCCTTGCAGTTGAAAAGATGGTGATTTTCAGGCAATACATCTCTCCTTTCACCAACTTAAGTATCTTGTAGTCGAAAATGAAGACGGGGTGGAGTAAACCAAATTTTTGACTCAAACTCCATTAGCTAGTTGATATGCGAGTTCGTGGCCTTCTTTGAAAAACCCACATCATATGGCGAATTGGACTTCAGTGAAAACTCACAATTCCAATAAGTTGCTCAAGTTCTGGCCCTTTCAAGCACCAGATCATCACTATGCTAACATTGCATTTCCCTTCCAGGCTTAGGTCGTCGTAAAATTCAAGGTGTGATTCGATGGGGAGACACCAGGATAGTTGAGGGAGAGTATCGCCATATTCCAGGTTACTCGACTGAAGATGTACTTGGTAGGTGTCAAGAAGCTTTGGGTATGACATAAATTTACGATGCTGTTTATGTATCACTTTTCACTTATGATCATAATTCAAATATTTTACGAGCGTTTTGTGAAACTTGGTGCCCCAAAACAAACACACTTCTTATATCTATTGGGGAAATGTTCATTTCTTTATGGGGTTTACATGTCCTTGGAGGCTTACCAATTTGGGTTCTCTTTATGAAGAAGTGGTGCCTGAGGTCAAGGAACTTATCGAGTTTGATGAAAAGAAGATAAAATATCTTCCTCGGACTTGTGAATATTTATTTGCGGCCTTTCGTCATCTTCACAACACTAACCAAAGGGTGTCTTTTAGCCAATGGATAGAGCTTTGGTGCAAGAGATCCCTAAGGTATGGACCTGCTCCACCAAGGCAGGAAGAGAAATCTTCTTATCTTGAATTGACACATAATCATAGTGGAGCTTCACCTGACACAAAGAGATGTTCACATGTTGAAGAAAAGGTATTCTCCAAGATCGGAGTGAACTCCAACAAAAGAGATGAGACATATATGTCAGCCTTCTTATCTTATTGGTTGTGCACTTTTGTCCTCCCAAATAAAGAAGGCCATTACATTTGTCCTGGGACTTGCAAGATGGCAAGCTTGATGGCCAGTGGAAAAATGGTCAGTCTCGCAATTTCGGTGTTGGTCAGTATCTATAATGGTTTGAATAAGATCTTAACTGTATCCCAACTTAAACAAAATAGCCTGCTTCCCCATCCATTATGTTTATGGCTAGCTTGCTTATTATTTCAAGACTCATTTAGCATTTACCAAAAAGCCCTTTGTTCCTACTATGGTAGTATATTTTGGAGAAGGTGCCGAGGGTTATTTTGATAAAAATGGTGCGAGCAAATGTATCCATGGTGCAGAGAATATTGCTTGGTCCTCTACTATGCTGGATAAGAAGTACCTTTTCTTTTATGTAGATAATGATTATGCACTATAGTTGGAAGTGAGCTACTTCATAAGTATCCATTTCAATTATCTTTCCTTTAGATGCAAAAATTCATTTATCATTGAGCTATACAACCCATACCACTTCAGTCGTCAATTTGGATTCGACCAAAATATTCTTGATATTATGAAGAATTATATTCACAGTGTTTCTTTGGACAAGGGACTTATATTTTGGTGGATCTACACTATGAGTCAATCTTCTTCACGAGTAACTTTTCCAATATTCATACCTAATATGGGAGATTCTTTGGGATTTGACTATCAGATTTGATGGAAGAAGACTCATGGGTCTTTTCCTTAGTGATCATTTGTAGGTTTGGTGAATGTTGCTGGATCAATTTCTGTTGTACACTTAGAGGGTTCAGATGAAGTACATATATCCAAAGCCCTCAATGCTGATGTGGATGACACTCTTTCTTTGGGTGCCAAGATGTCCAAACAACGTAATAAAGGAAAATCTCAACTTTCTCTGGTGACACCAAAAGAAAAGACATCTACTCAAGCTGCTCGAGTTCCTAAAAGGTCGCTTCAATATGAGAGTAAGAGTAATAGTAGAGATCATTTTTGGAAGAGAATAAGGGTATGTCTAGATAAAAATGTTACTACGCCCGTGGTTGAATTACATGATGAGACAAATAGCCCCTCGAGGACCATAATGACCCCTATTAAAGAGGTATGATTTAGACTTCCTCTATCGAGTATATCTTAGCTCCTTTTTTTGATTATTTATCCTTTTCTCTTTTTAATACAGGCGAACAAAAGGCCAACTCCCATCTCTTGTGATAAGGTGAAAGATACTTTAAAGTCTAATCAACGCGACCACCCAACGGCTGCCATGTCCATATTCGATGGAAAGAGGGTCATCCTAGATGCTCAAAAGAATTTTATCTCTTCTCTTTGGACCACTATTCGAGCGAAACTCTCTAGATGTAATGTAGATTCTTCTTCCTCTCTTAAAGATGAAATTCAACTAATTATCAAGGAAATGAAATCCAAAGATGTGGATATCTCGCCTTTGATAAAATTATTAGACTCTTTCTTTAAGTTTGCTACTTAGTACGACCAAGCGCGACCAACCCTCCATGATATGGATGCAGAAGCTGCAAGAAAACAGTTGCTCCATACAACGGGAGCATGTCTTTCAAATGCCATGGTTGAGGAGTATGAGAAGGTTAGAGTGATGTCCTCTCTTTATTATTTACAGGGTAACATGAAGAAAAATATAAAGGAGCTGTGCAAAAAGGAAAAAGCTTTGGAAGTCCTTTTAGCAAATACCAAGGAAGAAGTCAAAGAGGCCAAGCTAGCCACCACACTTGAAGTTAAGGAATTTGACGCATGCTCTAACATAGATTTTTTTGATGGTCTGGGACAAAAGAAGGAACATCTAGAAGCTTTGCGTCAAGAGCTGAATAACTACAATTTATGCTTAGATTAGATTTATTTTCCTTTTTATCTTCTTTTGCTCATTTTATTTTCTTTAGATTTAGATGATATGTTAGACAATTTATGATATTAATATTTTTTTTCTTATCTTAGATTATGCATCTTTATGGCCCCTTTTTTCCATTGAATTCTCCCACTTGAATTTACTTTGGTTGCAAGCTTTAACAATCCAAACTTGACCCATAACTTATAGGTCAATAAGAATAGAATATGTAGGCTCTACTTGCAAACATTGCGAATGTGAATGCTTCAACTTATAAGATAAATCTTAAGGACTTCCAAGGCTCGAGTATTTTAACTTTAAGAATTGATGACCTTCATTTATTAGTTTGAAGGCATTAGGAATCTAGAACTTCCACTTCAAGCCTTCAACTTACAACCTTGTAAAATTTAAAGACTTCGATTTTGTCCACATGCTTGATTTGGGATCAATCGACAGGTTTGGAGGATTTAAACGCTTTAACTCCCATAAATCCCATACTTGGAGGAATTGAAGACTTCAACTAGCAAACTTAGAAGATTTGAAGGCTTTAAGTCATGTATTTGTAGGATTTGAAGACTTTCAAGTATACTGTTAGTGAATCTCATATTTGATAGAGGTTTGCCCACATTAAGTCACCACCATTTGGTATGACTCTAAAGTTTGATGGGAGGTTTGCCCACATCAAGTCACCACCATTTGGTATGAGTCCAAAGTTGATGAAAGGTTCTCACAGCTTTAACAATCATGTAAGAGATCAAGTAGGGACATATGGTTTTTTCACACTCATGCAACTGAACTTAGAGTATAATTCCAAGCGCCTATGTACCTCAATGAAGAGGATCAAGTCACAACGTAGTTATGAAAGAGTGAGCGTTTTTTATTTTTTATTTTTTAAGGTATGTCATAAACAATTTATACTCTTATGGACTAAGAGTAATATGAAATTTATGCTTATACATCACAGACCATCCTCTCACTTCAAGGGTGTCATGCCCCAAAGTCCCGTAGGGCGAACCGGCACCCGTTGCCAATAAGGCTCGGGAGAACCAACCTGTAACTATATGTGTTCTGTACATATTATAAGGAGTTTCTACGTTTGACATGCCTTTAAGCAGATAAACAACGATAATAAGCCAAAAGAAAATGCATAAGACTAGGCCGTTGGGGCCACGTTGTCTAAAGAGCGAGACATGACTTAACTGTGCTTTGCCTAGTCTACAAAGCCTCTGAATAAAGAAAAACATCTAATAAGGGTCGGGACAGGCCCCGCCTCAACAAATTGTGCAATAAAAATATGTAAACTCTAGACATGTACAAAGCCCCGAACCAACCTGGAGCTTGATGACAATAGCTGAATATCCTATACTCCTACTAGGGAGATTTACTAGCTCCTGTACCTACAACATGAAATGCAGGTCCCCCCATAAGGAACGTTAGTAGGGGATAATATACTGAGTATGTAAGGCAGGATATACTATATATAAAGTAACAACTCAAATGAAACCATGTATCTGTGGAAGATCAGGGACCACTCTTAGTTATGCTGTGGAATCATGTACTTTATGTCCTTTATATCACTTTACCTTTACTGTAAAATCTATACTGTAAAATCTGTGCACAGCTCTAATTAAATGACCAACTGATCAGTGGTAAACTGTATCGGGATCGTCCCTATTCTAGGTTCTTTCTGAACCCCCTCAGGCTACCACCCGTAATACTGTATTGGGATCGTCCCTATGCTAGCTTCTTCTTGAACCCCCTCGGGATACCACCTATCAAAATTGTATACATTATCTTTCAGTTACCTTTGAGATGATTCTTTTGGTGGCCATAACATTAGAGCTGTAAGACTATATATGTAGCACATGCCATGGGGATGATCATATAGGACAATATGATAATGAAAAGAGTACATTACACAAATGATGCAATGCGTATAAAATGGAGCAACTAGTGAACTTTATTTTGTAGGAGGAACTCATGTAACTTGGTGTCAAAGTATCTAGGCAAGTTTGAAGGTAACTATGTATGGAATCATATGAACATGTACAAAAGTGGAGACATGGTTAATAGTTGTGTCGGAGT
>JAOTQJ010132663.1:0-10118 GCA_025642045.1 Solanum sejunctum | reverse complement strand
GGACTTGTGATGGAGATTTCAATTATCTGAATCTTTCCAGAGTCGTGTACTGCATGGCGCGCATTCAGGGGCCGCCACCGTTCCAGTCCGATATGCATTATTTGATGATTGAAAAATCATACAAACTTTTATGTTGACATACAGGTTTGACTTCTATACTTTCTTATTTGGATTGTTGTTTTTACTCACATTTCGGGCTTTCTGCTTTACATACTCGATGAGTATTTCGTATTGACCCCCTCCTTTCGGGGGCTGCGTTTCATGCCCGCAGGTACAAATGAGCAGGTGCGAGACCCTCTTGTCTAGGATCTCCAGTTTCAGCTGTAGTGCCCCTCTTTGTTTTAGGAGCCAGCTATTGGTAGCCTCTCATGTTCACATGTTCTGTAATTGTGTTGTATATGCACGTATGGTTCAGCATATATGTCTAGAGGTCTGTGGATACTAGTGGGTAGTGGGTATGTGAAATATACTTGAGCACATGGTCTATTATATGTATTTGATACCTGATTAGGCGGCGAGACCGTATTACTCTATGTATGACATGACTATTAGGCGACAGGACCGCAGCGGTGACCTTGTCGGCCCGTATTAGTGTATATATATATGTGTGTGTACATATGTGCTTTTTGTACATTCTGGGAGCTGCTGCAGGTGAGGATAGGGCATAAAAACAGAGGAAACTTTGCCGAAATTCTGGTAGAATTCTTAGACCTTAAGTTGTGATTTTGCGAGTTAATATTGGTTTAAGTGCCTAGTCGGCACGAGTCATAGCCCCGGGGTTGGGCTGTGACAACTAGACATGTGGATAAGCCTTGAGGAGGCTTTGGCCTTGTGTGTAGAGTGTTGGCCTTATGTTGGAGTTCAAGACCAAGGCATTATCACATGAACCCTGCATGACTCGTGTGACACTTCACTGGTCATGTGGTGGCTCATGAGAGAAGCCTTGGCCTCGAAGACCACATTTTAGCCAAGGCACTTCACACACGAACCTCATACGATCCGTGTTACCCCTGCACGGGTCATGAGGTGGTCTATAAGGGTGTTGGTGTAAAAATTGGGTCATGAGGTGGTCTGTAAGGGTGTTGGTGTAAATATTTTCTAAGTATGAAATCACCATCTCGGAACTTCGTTAGTGGAGAATTTGTCTTAGTGAAGCCATACGAATGGCCACATGGTCCGTGTGACCCATACACGATTCGTGAGGCCCTCTACGGAATCACTGGTAACTTTTTGATACTCATTTCATTAATGATTTTCTTGTAATTTTAGCTACTCCTACATGTTGTTTATGACTTTCTAACATATCTTAAACCTCTCAGAAGACCTGTACTCCTCTATTCTCATTCAAATTCAATTCAACACTTAGAATTATTCAAACACCTTCATCTAAAGACCTCTTTCAAGTGAGCGATTGAAGACTAGCTTAGAGTTTAAGGAAGGGTCTTCTTCTCCACCAATTTCCTCTTATTTCTTCTTGGTTAGCTAAGGTATGAGGGATTGATTCATGGTTTCTTTCAACCATGAAGACCCCAAACTCTTTTACACTTAATTTTATAAAATTGGACTTACTTTAAATATGGGTCTTTTAGATTATTGTTCATTTGATTCAATTGAGATATGAGCTATGTTTAATTGTTGTTTTAAAATAATTTAAGCCTAACATGTTGAATTACATGAATATTATGAAGATTTGAATATGCATGGTCACTTTAAAGTTTAGTCTAAGCACGAGTAATTTAAATTGTGATTTAAATGTAAATTTACTTATGATTTTACTTGAATTTCATATTGTATTATTGCTTTAAGTTGGAATCTCTATTGCTCATGCTATTCTTGCATCATTCGTGGCATTTGCATACATGAGCTTTCATTTTACCAAGATTATGAAGTGAACTATGTCTCAATTATATTTATAAATATGATATTGATGAAAGTTTGATTCTTTGAGCAACTTCGAATGTTTACACCAGTTTGATATATGTGTATGGGTTATTCCTATACATGAAGGTTTGATTTGAAGTATGATTTGGCTTTTTAGCCCAAGTATATATATGATTATGAAGAATGCTTGGCTTTTGAACCTAAGTGTGCATTGAAATAATTTGATTTGAAATGACTTGTGCTTCTTTTGAAAGCATATATACGTATATGTATTCTTGTGGGATAATCACTTAGCACCGAGCGGACTTATGGGAGGAGGGCTATCTCCAAAGGTCTAGTACTCAAGTCCCACAACTATACGCCACCATAAGTACTTGATTATGATAACCCTTATTGAAATGGGAGGCCCGTAAAGTACGATTACAACTTTGATTTGATATGATATGAAATCCTATCCGAAATGGGAGGCCTGTAAGGAAGGTTACTTCTTCGAAATGGGAGGCCCGTAAAGAGAAGTATGGTCTATCTTTAGCAAGTAGATCACCTCTTATTCGGTGTGGGGAAGACATTAGAATTTCAAGTAATAGCTCGTTTGGTCTTATATATCAGTTGTGGTCTCATCTCTCTATGTTGAAGTATTATGGCATTTCATGCAACATAAATTTTTATGGCATATTCATATATTACTCTTCTTTGCTTATATATTTCTTTCTATTATATGTGCGTTTGCCATCTAATATTAAATGTAGGCTTGATAAGTTCATATGCATTGCATGTCCACATACTTAGTACATTCAAATGTACTAATGCATACTTTTTGCCTACATGATCTAACCATGTAGGGGTTAGAGACTGTATCCATCCACCTTTTAATGGCTAGTTCGGATTTGTGAAAGTTATTTTAGTGAGTCCTATAATCTAGGGACAAGTCATCATCCATCTACCTATTACGTTGCTTCCGCTTATATTATATTTACTTTTAGGGCGAGCCCGGGACATGTCCTGGTCCCGTCCTATTTTATGACTTAGAGGCATTGTTGTACAATATATAAACTCTGTTGACACCCAATTTTGACCTTCTACAACATAAATTAATTAGTGAACTTCTTCTATTTTTAATATTTTAAAATAATAATTATAAAAAAAATAAAAAAAAATTGAATTATTTTGGTATTATACATATTTCTTTCATATACTGTGTTCGTGTGTAATTACGTATTTTTTTCACAATTATTCAAAAACCAATAAATTATATTCTTATTTTATTTTTATAATTAAGTAGTTCATAATTATTTCGCTTAGTTAATTTTAAAGAAGCTCATTAATTGATTTAATTTAATTTATCGTGTATTTAAATTAAAATCCGACCCATGTGTTTCTCCTTTCCCTTGCACCATTTTATTTTGCATTTTTCTTTTTCTTTTTTTCTTTTTAGTTTTTCTTTTCCTTTTAGTTAATTACCTTCTTTTCTTGTGTCCCCCAACGTTCATTTTTTTACCTCTCTAATTCATTTTATAAACACACACACCCCACCAGCAAAACATAGCCCAAAAGATTCCATTTCAGTCCGTCATTTCCACCTCATAAACCACCACAAATCCCTAGCAAACTTCACCAGAATAACACCTAGACAGCCTAAAAATTAAATGCCATAAACTCTGAGGAAAAGTGAGCTCCTACCCCGCACAATGAATCAGCAACTGACGAACTTCAAGCTCCAACGTGAAACCAAAAATCCAGCGACCAAAAATCCAACATCACGTCATTGAAAAATGTCATTAGCGTAGGTGAGTTTCTTTGTCTCTTTTATTTTTATTCTTATTTAAGTTTGTAGGCCTAGCTTTATTTTTCATATATCTTTGCTTTTATATATATTTTTTGTTTTATAAGAATGTGTTAATAATAATATTATTTAGTTAACATCCATTTTATTGTTGCTTTATTTTGTATTTTTTATTTTGTTTATGCATTTTCTGTCTCTAGTATATTTCTTCGAATTGAAACTTGGTGTAGAGTGTAATCTTGAAGTTTGTATACTATTTTCTTTCTAATTAATTTATTTTGTCATTATCATGCACAACTTTTTTTTCTCATTGATTATGGCTTATTTCTAGTTACTGTATTCGTTTGATGACTAATTATATGTTGTTTTCTTTGTGTGATTGAGTTATTTTATTATTAATAGTTATACAGTACTTTCATTTTCATTGATTGTTTATTTTTGTCCTTACAATTGTTTGTGGACTAATATTCTTTTAGTGATTTATTCGATCTTTTAGGCGATATGCAATATTTCTCTTTCAAGTGTTATAAAATGTCTAGATTGTTTTATATCTCTATTATTATATTATTTATCAAAACAGGCCAATGACGAATTCATTCGTCGAATTTTGAGGTCTCCCCATTTAAAAAAATAAAAAAAGTTATTTTAAGTTCATTATTTATTACATGTTAAAACTCAAGTTTTCTAGTTCAAGTTCGTTATTTGCTAAATTTGACCGATGATAAATCTACCCGTCAGATTTCGAGGGCTTCCCATTTAAAAAGTATGAAAAAAGGTTAGCTTAAGTTCATATTTATCGCATCTTAAAATTCAAAGATTAGTTTAAATTCATACACATATTATTTGTCAAACTTGGCTGAGAAAAAATTTATCCATTGAATTTAGAGTCTTCCCCATTTAAAAAGGACGGAAAAAAGTTAAGTTTATATTCATATATCTTACATGTTAAAATTCAAATTTCCTAGTTCAAGTTCATTTTTGACATTGGCATGTTTATTGGGATTATCCTATTTTATTATTGACATCTTTATTTTTATTCCACAGACCATACTTTATTTTGTCATCTTACTTTTCCTTAAGTTTAATTCATTTAATGCTATCATTTTGGATTATCGTTGGTTGATTTAATATTAATTGTATTTAAAAATTTACTCCAATTAACTTTATGTTGATTTAACATTGATTGTGTTTAAAAATTTTACTCCAATTAGTTTTATGTGCTTTTTGACTTTGTCCATTACTTTTCTAAAGTTTTCTTGTTTATCATTAATTGTCATCACTTATATACAGTGCATTATTTCATTGTTATGTTTCTTTAGAATATTTTATTATTACATTTATGTTATTTTATTGCGTTTTCTTTTAACCCCGTTGGTATACATTTTGTTTGCTAAAGGGTATTATTTTCTAGTATTCTATTTTCTATATTAGTTTGTTGTTTATTTTGGATTGTCTAGATATTATTGGTAATTTCGCCTTTTAATATTACCTTAATTTTAAAATATTGTTATTTCTTTTACTTTGTTGACTATTAATTATTTCCTCGTCATAATTGTTGTTTCTTTCACTTTGTTGATTATTGATTTCTTGCTATAATTGTTGTTTTCTTTTACTTTGTTGACGACTTATCATAATTATTAGTTTTACTTTGTTGATTATTAATTTTCTATCATGATTGTTATTTATTTTGTTGAATATTGACTCCTTATATTTAATAACATTAATTTATCAAAGATTCTTTATCATAATTTAATAATATTATTTATTAAGCTTGACCGATGAAGAAATTATCATCGATTTCCAAGGCTTCTATATATATAAGACGGATGCTATCTTTAGTTATTATTTTTTACTTTTTTGTATTCATTATTGTGTATATTATTGACGTTAGACAAATATCAGGATGTCCCCATATTATTATTTATCTCATCATTTGGGTATATTTTGTGATTATTAGATTATATTGTTTATCTCCCCCTCAATTTAAAAAAATGAGTTCAACCGGTACTTACAGTTGTGGATTCTGATGGGTGCTAATACCTTCCCTTCGAAATAACTTGAACCCTTACCTAGAATTCTTTTGGTCGCAGACTATTTTGTAAATAATTAACTGATTTCCTAATTATCCTTAAAATTAGATGGCGACTCCCAAATCAAACTATTTTTCCTAAAATCAAATATATTCTTTAAATTCTTTAATTATTCTTTTTTATTGAGTTGCCGCGACATTGCACCTTCGGGAAGTTGTGCTTTGTTTAACCTCGGTAAAAAATAAAGCTCAACAAACTCTTGTACAAATATGTGCTACATTTTGTTATTTGGAGATTATAGTTATGGTTATCTATTGGACATGAATATCATGATTTTGTTTATGTTATGATGTGGAAAATATGGAAGATCCTAAATCTCATTCTACCTTTTAGAGTGAATTATACTTATCCACCCCTTAATCCTTATGTACTATGTGTATGTGATCCCATGCAAATTCCTATCCCTATGATATCCCTATAGCGTGAGCCATACTTTTTCGTCCCATAGAACTACGTGTTTACTTCTTCATTATATGGTTCAGAACCGATGATATGGATTTGAATACTTTGACGCTTGTTTGGGGACTCTCAGGTTCCCATTCACCATGTCACTTCAAGACCCTAGGTCCGAATTGTGACACCAAGCCGATACATTAACACTACTAATGATTGGCTCAAGTACCAAGCTTGGTACATACTATTGGTTGATTTCGATAGAGCATTAGTACAATAACAGTTTGTGTGTGAATTTCATGATAGGATCAATATGTGCATATTATAATTAGCTCGAGTACCACGCCTGGAACATATTATTGGTTGATTTCGACAAAGTATTAGTATAATAACAGTTTGTGTGTGAATTGCATGATAGGATCGAATATGTGTATATTATGACCTGTGGAACATATTTTATATATTGTTTGATTCGAGATATTGAGGTTGGGTAAGGATGTACAAGTCAAACTATCAAGTCAAATCGAATCAACGAACCAAGTCAAACCTATAAAAGATTGACTTGTAGTTTGATTTGTTTGGTTTGACATTGAAAAAATAAATCGATCATTGTTGATTTAGTTTGATATTAATAGAAAAAAGTCAATCGAATTCAAATCAAACCGATATAATACATATATAATTTTAATTATTTTACATGCAAAAAGATATTTATTATGATATGCTATCTAAGTATTTTTTAAAATTAGTTTATAACTTTCATTGTTTACATATATTGGACTTGTATTTGACTAAAAAAATTGACATGTATTGTGTTTTTTCATGAGTTTTTAATATATTTTTCTAAGATAACTCTTGAGATGTCACTGTACAACTTATCTTTATCAAGTTTATTTATTCAAATGTCTTTGAGACGCCATTAAGTAATGTACTCACAAAATCAAAGGAACAACTTTCAATTGAGAACTTCAAGTGCGGCATTGAATTACACGATCAAGAAAACAATCTTTTTAATTTGATCCCTTTTTCAATAAAGGTGTAATTATAATAAAAAATAAAAAAAGAAAGAAAGGAACCAACTTAAATCAAAATCGAAAAATTTGTTGTTAGCTTGATATGATTTGATTTATAAGTTTGATAAACTAATATAAGTTATATACTTAATGAAAAATTAAATTAATCTGACCCATATACACTCCTAAGATTGAAAAACTTGTATCATGTTGTGGATGTTTATATATGTGTTGGCTTGTCTTACTATGTGGTAGTTGTTGTTTACTTTTATGTTTTGTACTAGCCACGTGATCCTATCATTATATAGTTGAATTATACTACACTTGCTCTTTTTCTTGTTAAGTATAAGTGTCACGACTTAAGCCTAGGTTCTAATCGTAGCACGACGAATGAGCAATCCTAAGGCATATCATCTAAGTCTCTTAACATACATCAAATATTTCATAGAAATTGAACAAAATAAAAGTGAATTTAATTGGAAAGTCATACTAAGGAAGAATCGATATAAAATTTATAAGGATAAATTCAAACACAGACTCTTAATATTTTGTCCAACAATACATCTAACTTAGACTTAGAGGGGGCTAAGGCATGTTCAAAGCTCACCCTCAATTAAAAGTAGCAAAATGAAATACAATTAGATAATTAAAATATCTTAATACACCAAGCTTGAAAGAAATCAGGATGTTGTCTCTCAACTAAAGAACTCACCAATACTAGCCTTCAATGATCCAAAACTAGTCACGTGGAGGAGGAGCATTGGTCCTTACATTAGATCATGTAGGCAAAAGTATGTGTTAGTATTTTTAATATACTAATTATGTAGATATGCAATGCATGACATAGGAACAAAGATGTAATAATTGATGTTAGGATACGTGTCAAATCAACCATATGAAAGGCATTAGCAAATCATAAATCATGGCCAGTATCATTTCAACATCATAAAGCAACTTTATAAAGATATTAGCATGATGCTTGTATGAACATAAGTATAGTAAGGAAATTTTAACAGCTTGCAAAATATATGAGTTTTAGTGAGTAAATCACATAGAAATGAACATCTTTGAACTTATTAAAAGGAAACTATCATAAACCATATTAAGAGGGATATCTCAGAATATAAAGAGAATATGAATATTTATGAAAGTTATCGTTAATCTACATAAATCATATAAGTTATAACATAGAGTTCTAATATTGTCCTTGCATCAAAGAAAAAAGGGAGACTACTTGCCAAGGTAGACTCCATTATGCCTAAGTGGATCCAATAAGCTACTTAAGGGACAAGCCTCTACTAACGGGTGACCCTTCCAAGAAATCAAGCATTAAGGGGAGATCCTTATCCTACGGTGGCACATAGTTATGGGACAATGGAATTCTACTAACGGTCGTATTCCTCTACTAATGGGGAGCCTCCGCCCATATACTAAGGCCTACTCGATGTTAAGTAAAACTTCCTATGAAACTAGAAGTCTCAAGTCATTAGAAACATCAACCGGAGGGGAATTTCAACTAACCCGTCCATAATTCATTGAGCATAATTATAGAATATAACTTATGTCTTATGAGAATTGACTTTTCATTATTACACGTTCGTACTTGTCTTAGATCTTATCATAAATCATATGTTAACCATAGTCTAATATAATGTGACATGTAGGTTAGCTTCAAATCATGTAAATTAGAGAAAATAATTGCATACTCATGAGAATTGATGACAATGAAACTATAATTAAAACGACCAGAACCAATTCATGAGTTAGAACTTTGGAAAATTGCTTAATACATGAGTCTAGATCCTCATTCATGAAATTCATACCACACGGACTCAAATCTAACATTTAGGTAAAACATCAAGCTAGGTCAACTAGTGAGAATCATATTCAATTTCATAAAACTCTGGATTATGCATATGAGGGATTTTACCGAATCATCATGAAAACATATAGATAATAGCTACTTATGAATGATAAAATTAATAATCATAATATAAAATCTTGTTAATGCGTTTTAAAAGGAAATCACAAAATCTTAAAATACATACTCACCAATAACTAAAGAAAAGAGTGATTCTTCGGGTACCATGGGTGAAGGGGTGCCACGCCCCAAGCCCAGGGCCTAAATGTGAGATGGCGAATGAAAAATCTAAAGGAACTCAAACAAGACTCTAAGCATAAGTAAGCACATCCTTAATTACAGAAGCATAAGCAAATGACGAGTCACTGATGCATATATATTTTAACTCACACTCTGTCAAATAATAGTATAGAAAGATATCAAACTCACAGAGACTGGTTTATCTATTCTACAAATATTTCTTATTTTGATTACTATTTGAGTACATAAAAAAATAGTTGAATGGTGAAATAGTTAAATAATAATAAAAACAAAAAAATCGATAATACTTTTTTGTTTTTCACAATGTTCCAAAAAGTGTTGGGATTTTGACTTCACTTAATATTTTTGTACAAAGTAATTATCCATTCCTTAATTTATATTTCTCATAAAAACATAAATATCTCTCAGGATTATACTTATATTTATTACTTAATTTGAACAACTAAATGTACTCCTCTCGATTATATAGTTAATCATCAAAATCGTAATATTTAAGAATTAGAAATTATGCACTTGAACTAAAGCATACTCTTTTAAGTAAGTCCCTTTCGGTTACCTTGTTATAACTAATTGTTACACTATTCACCTCTCTTGATTACAAATAAGTGTAACTTTAATTACTTAGACAGGTGTTATTAAAACATTAACAATCTATCAATACTCCAACTAACATTATTACTTCTTCCGATTCTCTCGATTACAAAATTAGTAATTTGTTAATATTGTTGAGGCCAAAAGATCAATTGAGCGTTGCTAAATACAAATTTGAGAGAAAAATTTCTTCTATTACTTACAAGAATAGATTACAAAACAACTCTCAGACTCACACAATACAC